>JBAJNP010009657.1:0-17726 GCA_036877545.1 Yasuhikotakia modesta | reverse complement strand
CTCCTTCTCTCCCCCTCTGTTGCATTGACCGACAGTAACTTCTAACAGTGTGACAGAGGTCATGTTTTTCAGTGCATTGGGATGTTTTCTGTAATATAGCTGCTCTTCAGGAAATAGCTGAGCTGTGGGAGGGGCAAGTGAAGGAAATTATTATCTTCCAAATTAGTGTTTGTGTGCGTGACTCTAACTTATGTGACACCAGCATATACATTTATTTGAGTTTCCATGTTTTATTACATTTGGTAAAGAATCACTGAAAAAAACTCAGACTCATAAACCAGGGATAAAATATGTGCTAACATCCTTTCAAAATGAAACTTAACCTGTTTAAAACTGTTTAAACAGATATTAAACCGCAGACTTTCTCTGCACTCGTTTGACCCTCAGAGCATTTGTTTGCTTTACAGAAGGCCACATTTCATCATCTGTTAAATGTGTTTTTATTCACATGACCCAGTGATTTCACACTAATGTCTTTGGTCTTTTGAGACTCTTTAGCGCTTCTTGCCCTCTAAGGCTAAGCTTTAGGTTTTTAGCAAAACCCCCCGTCATCACGGTGTTACCCTCAGTGCTTTATCAAGCTTGTTTGTGTCTCTTAGTTGAAAAATCGTTTTCATTTTTTTTATTTAGCTTGTTGTCTTTTCTGACCCAGAAGCTTAGGACAGACTTAGGGCAGGACAGTCACATGGGAATTTGGTAAGATCTGTGCAAAAGGGCGACGTTTACCCAACGAAAGCCACTGGTGTATTAAAAGCTCGCTGTGGGAGAGTTGCCAGCTCAGCACAAGCGCTGCTCTGTACAAACGTCCTCAAAGTTGTTCTGCTCTGAAGGAAGCTGCTGTCTTAATTAATCCGAGAGGATTTTAAGAGTCAAAATCCTTCTCGCCATCATATAATACATTGAGTTTAGTCAGAGGATCAGACTCACACTGATTTGTATTCATTCACGTCAGACATTTTTTTGGGGAGACATTTAAACAGTCATTTATTTGCCAAAATGTAATTTGATATTAAATAAACAGAGATGGGTTCCTTTTTGGCTGAGAGTTTTACATACATGTAGAAAAGTTATCAAAGAGTTTAACTCGGGCTATAACAAACTGCAGAAGTTCCTGCCTGTTGCCAGGACTAGCGTACAAAAGATCCATCGCTAAGTCTAAATGAGACTGTTTCTGTCACTGTTTTAATATAAGCAGGGCTTGTTTTGCTCTTTTAAGTCTGGTTTGGTTTTCCTTAGAACAGCAATAGTGTAGTTGATTCATATTTTAATTCTGCATCTAATAAAGCACAAAACTGTGTGACTATGTTTTAACAACACCAAAACAAGCTACATGATGTTTTCTGTGTTGATTTGTTTAGGTATTGGCTCAACGTATTTTCATGCTACTTTGAGCTTCTTGGGCCAGATGTTGGATGAACTGGCCATATTGTGGGTGCTAATGTGTGCTATTGGCATGTGGTTTCCCAAGAGATATCTTCCCAGAACGTTCCGAAGAGACAGGTGTGCTCCCACATTCACAAGAACACACACTTTCTGTGAACGTACATCACGATGGTTCAAAAGGGTCCAGTTTGTTCATTGTTCAGGATGAGATAATAACTGATAATGACGTTAGTTTGTAGGCAGGGCATCTGTCAACATCTGTATAACATTTTAAATGTTATATATCATGTATCATCAAGAACATCATATAATGTCAAATATATTTTCAAATATGTCATATAATGTTAAAAACACGTATTCTTAAGTAGATACAGTATCGTTTTAAAAACATAGAATCAAATAATGTTTCAGAACTTTCAAAGTGACGTATTTAATGTTTATGTTACTGAACGAAAATGTTAGGAAACGTTCAGGCAACTAGAAGGTGTTTTCCTGACTTCCCTTCCTGTCTCTGTTTCACCAGGTCGAGGTTTAAAGTCGTCATCGGAATTCTCTCAGGAATCACCACCTGCCTGGCCTTCATCAAACCTGCCATCAATTCCATCTCTCTGATGACGCTGGGAATACCGTGCACCGCACTCCTCATCACTGAACTCAAGAGGTCAGTGGCCATGTGGAAAGTTTATGTCACAGCATTTATGGCTGTGCACATTTATTTGATATCACATTGACGGCCTTAATATCCCCCAGTCTGTTACCTGTCACTTAAAAATATGAGGCAAAGAGAAGAGGTTCAGCGGTACTTTATGATATTAAAACAGGACAACAAGAAGTTCCATAGACTTGTATTATGGGATGAAGCTTAGACATCTGTGGTCCACGGTATCAGAAACCTGGGGCTGGGCTTATTTAACTTTTAAAACCATAGAAACACCTTAGCAACCATGTAACACTGGCAACGACTGTGGCTGTAGCACAAGTTTAGCACAAGTACATGTACTTCAGAAAATCAAGTGTATTTTATTAAATATTTCGCACCATTTTCAGGCTGCCGTCATGTGAATCTACTGTTACCCTGGTGCTGTGTACGTAAACATTTCTCTGAAGGCTTTCACCAGCTGTGTTTGAAGTCGTGTAGCTCTGTTGCAATACTGGTGGCAGTTCCATCAACACAACATCAACATTATTCTTGCCTAACAAGAAAAGCGAGTCTGTGTGACTTTTGTTCTTTAGCGCATTAATCCACAGCGACCCAGGGAAGGTTTCTCTGCAGCCAGCTGTGTCTGGAGTTCATCTGCACTACAGATGAAGAAACAGACTTATCGGTGGCTTCCTGAAAACAAGACTAGCAGCTGTTTTTTGCCTGATAGTGTATCAGCTCTCCATTCAGACCTGCTAGATGCCACTTTATTGTACAACCTTGTGTGGCTTGTTGAAACAGATCACAGTGTTTATGAGAAAAAACACAGAGCATCTCTAAGTACAGACTATTTATAACACAACTTTGCTCAGTATAGAAACATCAACACGTGTTTGAATGCTGCAAGTGTTTGCTTCTTTGCCACCAACTCTGGTCAAAACTGGTCAAAACAGGTTAATGTTTATTACATATGTTGGTCAAATGAGCGAAACAAACTGGATGCAGCAGCACAAGTTATAACTCATTATTATACATTTATGGTTAGTGGTTTTTGTTTATTTTTATTCCCAAAAGTCCCTCTCTCTCTCTCTCTCTCTCTCTCTCTCTCTCTCTCTCATGCAATGGCTGGACATTGTTTCTCTTCGGTGGTGTTTTATGATGTTTGCTTTGGCTCTTGTGTTCTTCTGCTTTAAGGACATAAATTAAATGACAAATTACTCGCTGAGGTCAAACTTGTGTTCTTCCAGAAATTCCATCACAAAATACAGGAAGTACAGCAACAATGACACTTTGGCTGCATGTTACACTCAGTGCTTTTGGTTCCATCACCTTCCTAGTACTTAGATCAGGAAACGCTAGATGTTACGTCACACATTCCTGTTAAATCGTGAATTGTTGCAGCAGCTCTTCAGATACATCATTCTGCATCTTCATGTTTATTGATGAAGGCTTGAGTTCCACTATGATGAACGGAAATCATGACTACAAACTTCTGCAGAGCCAAACAAACCTTTATCGGTTTCTGAGTTGCAGTTTCCTGTTCTTCTAGTGTATAACTTCCTCTCTCTCTTTCTGTCTCTCTTTCTTTCTCTCTCCCTCTTTCATTCTCAGCACACATTTCATCATCTTAAAAGCTCTCTTTACCCTTCAAAACATTTAGTTTTTTGTCTCTGTGCAGTTATGAGTGAGAAAGAAGCGTTCATCTGACGACTGCCGTGTTTGTTTACTGCTGCAGGAAGACAGATTTGATTGGCCCTGTGTGGGCAGGTGTGTGAGAAATGATCGGTAACGTGATGTGATGTGCGAGAAATCGTGACTAAAATCTCCCAAATGTTCATCTTTTAAAGTTACTCGGCACAGAGCAAACAGGCTGATTGTTTAAACATTGTTTTATTTATTCATTGTTTCATGTCACTTCAGCGCTTGGAGATTATATGTCATGTCCATATATGCGGTCAACTGTGTGTGTTTTTTTTAAGGTGGAGAAATGTTAAATTCAGTTCTGTCCGTTCTAGTTTGTTTGCTAATCGCTGCATGTTGCCATGGTGTTGCTATGAGATTTTGTTTTTATTTTGTGTTCTGCACTGTTGCTAATGTGTTGCGTCTAGGCTGTTCTGGCTGGTAACTAGGGCATCGCTAGGGTCTTACTGGAATTTAATTAAAATAGCCCATCTCCTAGTCTGTGATTTTATTGTGCCTAGATGTATCTCTCTTATTGTCCACATGCAAATAAGTAACAACAGATCTCTTCTCAACAAGCGGCAGCGTTTTGTGGCACCGTTCATATCCCCAGCACACAGTACAGGACAAGTTACCCATCACTGTTTAATGGTTGACCATTAAAGTGAGCCATCACTAATAAAACACTCAATAGGGCGTTTGTGATGCTGAGTTTGTGATTTTTTTTTTTTCTGCAGGTGCGAGAACCCGCGGGTGTTTAAACTGGGTCTTCTCTCAGGGCTGTGGTGGACTCTGGCACTCATGTGTTGGATCAGCGATCGCATTTTCTGTGAAATGTGGTCATCTGTCAATTTTCCTTATCTACACTGCGTCTGGTGAGTGCAACTCCCTGCATCTGTTCAGCTGCTCTTATCTCATTCATACTGACTCTAGTGAGCATGCTCAGTGTGCCACAACCCACAACTGCAGCGTCTCGTCGCTGTCAACGCTGGTTTTTACCACAATGTTAATTTATCGCCCTCCTTTACAGAGTGTTCTTATCTTGTAATAGTTTTTTTATCTTGTAATAGTTTTTAAGTCTGTTTTTTTACTTATACCGCTGTCTGTCTTTAAAGGGACAGTTCACCCAAAAATGAAAATTCTTCCATCTTTTACTCGCACTCATTTGATTCCAGATCTGTGACTTTTTTGCGTCTGAGGAACACAAAAGATATTTTGAAGTATATTGATAGACAAACAATGTGGACACAAAACCACAGCGACATTTCTCAGAATATTTTCTTGTGTTCCACAGAAGACAAAGTCATGTAGCTTGACATGATAAAGAATTATAAAAAAGTAAAATATTCAATGTTACAAATTATTAACATTCACTGTCACATATTTGAAGTCTTGTATTTAAGTCCCCCTATTGAGTAACGGAGTAATTTCAGATTTGAATCTTTTCATATGTCCTTTTTTACAGGCATATTCTGATCTGTTTGGCTTCCTACCTGGGATGTGTGTGTTTTGCTTATTTTGACGCTGCGTCAGAAGCTCCAGAACAGGGACCCGTTCTCAAATTCTGGCCCAGTGAAAAATGGGCTTTTATTGGTGTGCCATATGTCACTCTTCTGTGTGTTCACCGCAAGCCCTCCATTAAGGTGACATAGTCTGTGCCGTGTTTTAAGGTATCTGACTAAACTTCAGCGCTAGAGTTTGACAAGAAGGAGAATCCTGTTTTTTGCATGTGAATTTGTTTTGTTTGGAAAGTGTTAGTTAATCAGTATTACTCGTATGCGAATTTAGTTCAACAGTGTTGAATGAATTCAGGGTGGTGAATTTTTCAGGCGCACAAAATTGCACAATTAACACAGTAAGTTCATGTTGGCGGGAATAAGGTGTGATAGTATGATAGAAACATATTTATACACCAGCAATTAAACTTTTATTTAAGGGTGAGATATTATTGTTTATTTGTACATACAGCGTTTCTGAAATGTCATTTAATCTTCATTTTTATAATGTATTACAGTCACAAATAAGGGACAACAAACAGATTAATAATTGTAAAATGAAGTTGGATCAGGACTCAACTTAATACGCAGCTAATTGCCAAATAAATAAATAAAGTGGACATGAAATATTGACTTTAATTGGTTGAAATGATTTGCTAATGTGAAATTTATGGTGTGAAAATAGCACAGCTATGTAGGGAAACAGTCAGTTTTCAGAATTTTGTTGTGTCGTTATAAAGGGGTCTGTTGAAAGTGAATGTAAATATTACAATTTTAATTAATAATGTTTTATTATTTAATTTTACTTTAATTATCTTTATTGATTTGTGGTGCACATCATCTCCAGTGACTGCCAAAATTTATCAGAAAAAGTACATTTAGTTTTTAAATCTTGTCATCTAACTTTTCTCTTTTTCATTATTACATTATTACATTATAACTTCGATTGTGTTTTACAGTAAAATTGATAAAAATTTAAATGCACCTCACACCTGATATCTCCTGATACTAAGTATGATTTTTACCATTTATTATGTATTAATTCCGTTATTGCAGCATAAACTGGATGTTTTTAAATCCTGAGCCACGGTGCACTACTGTAAAATGAAAGCAGTGTTTTTGACAGATGATGTATTATTGAAAGATTTTAAAACGCATGAAAATTGTTTCGGAAACTGAATGTAAAGAAACGCTCCCTTGAAAATGATTGGCCAAATGTTTTTCCTCTTCTGAATGTCTTCAAAATGATTTATATATCTACATATATATGTGAAATTACAAAAAGTTTATAGTTATTTTTCCAAGTAAACATGAATTCTATGTTCATGGTTTCACAAACCTTCAATTTTCAAAGGCCTTTTCCAGTGTCATTGATAATGAAAACCACAAAAATTTACATTTTTTTTACAGAAGCAGAACCAAAAACACCTTATATATGCAATATAAACGCAAACCTAATGGCAGTGTATACCACATTGTTTGCCGCTTTCCTCTCATGCCATTTGTGTTTCTTCAAACGTCATCTATGATTCTCTTATGCCACTGACCCGGCCTTTTGAGTGGCGGTTCGCTGTGGTACTTTCTGCTCAAATAATGCCCAGTATGTACTGTGATCCATGGCTGTAACCTGTGTGTGTGTGTTTGTATACTGTATCATTCGGTCTCTACCACAGACCCAAATGCAAACCAGGGACCAAGTATACAAAGACTATTTATTTTTGTGACATAACCAATTAATAATGTTTTTAAACTACCACTGATTAACGACTGTTTGTAACCAAATGAATTGTATTTTTACACTATTTAATAAAAACATGCTCCGATTAACATGTTTGCGTACTGCATGTTTTTGTCAGTCTTGCAGAGTGTCATAAAATACAGTTTTTCTACTTATACAGAAATTTTAATGTTTATTTCATGTTTATATAATTTTAACACATTGAAGATACAGATTTATCTGCTTTGGTGCAATCACATAGCAGTGCGATAACCACTTAACTTACCCTAGCAACCGCTTAGGCAATAATTTTGCATAGACAAATCAATAACTTGCTCTAATTCTGCTACATATTAAAAAAAAATTTGTAAGTGCATCAATATCCCTTCATTTGTTATTTTGTTATAACCACTGTGATTCCAGACCGATAACACACTGAAACATTTAAACAATGTTAAAGTTTAGCGGCCACAGACATCTGTCTCAGGACGGTAAGCAGGTGTTTGTTGGTTTGCTGTGGGACAATTTTAGTCCCTTTTAAATAAATGATAAGAACGCACTACAGATGCATTGATTTAATTCCCTTTGCAAAATATTTTATAATCACAGCTTTAAAACAGCTTGTCTTTAAATCTTCAAATCAACCAAGAACAGCGTCAAATACATTTTTAACTGCTGTTCAGATCATTTATAAAAAATTGGTTAAAGTTAGTTGCTTTATGGTCACATTGATAATCACATTCACAGTGCCTGGAGTGTTTAAACAGACTTTCTAGAAAAAGGCACTGAAGAAATCCAGTTTCTCATCTTCTGTCTGTATGTCGTCGCAGAAAGAGGGAGGATTTAACTGATCAGGGTCCTCGATACCTGTTACTGCGTTATAATAGCTGAAAGAAAAATTCAGTTTGATTTTACTATTAGAAAACGGGTCGCTTGTTTTTTTTTAGTAGCTGTACAGGTAAGACTAACTCACCTAGTGACCACCCAGCCAGTCTGTTCTGTGTAGTATAAAGTCGACACAGGGATGCAGCCAAACTCCGTCACTGTGGCCACATATTTACCTGTGAAAACAGCAGGAAACCTTATCCAACATTTCTTAAACGGGAACATAATTCACACAGTGATTTTTTTCACTCATCATTATTGAATTGCTCATGTTTTCCACTGTGGTTGCAAAATTCCGACCAGTGAATAAAACCCAGGATAATCAAAACCTTCGAAATATGGTAGATATTTTAACAACTCGTCTCAATGGTGAATTAACAGAAGAGACTTTTTGATTTGATTATAAAATCTCCTGCGCTGTATTTAAGTCACATTTTTGATCTACACTTAAACTAGACTAAAAACATCAGGAATCCAAAGTCTTTGTTCTGATAGCAATTACTAGTAAAGTGGTATAAATACATTTATACATGATGTTCGTATCGACAGATAAACAGTATCAATGTTTACTCTGTACAGTCAGAGAACTCAGTCAGGGTTCAAATAAAAGCCTCATTAATGGTCACACTGTTTAAATAAATGTGCTGATAGACTAAAAGCCACTCTGAGGAAACTAAAAGCTTTCAAAGGCAACAATTTTAGAAGGAAAAACCTTTGTAAAATTTACAAATGCTGATTTTCATGTCAGAATAAATCATGCAAAGTAATCAAATCTTGGAAATCAAAACTGGACACTGGCATGAAAGCTAATTCTTTCAATGGGCCGAATTCAAATTTTGGGACAAACTTTGAAGTTCAAAATTTCCATAAAGTGAAGAAATACCTTTATGCAGTAACCACCAAATACTGTAAAGATTTAAGGAAGTCAGAAGTTTTGGGAACTCTGTACAAACCTCTATTTATTAAACCGCAGTGTGCCTGGTACTGACTATCTTAACACGCCTTAAACAACCGGGGTTGATGAGGTAATCATGAAATCATAATGAGGTAAATGTCATGTGACTTTACCTTGAGTCTCAGGTATGACTCCTGTCCAGGTGTTGACCAGCAGACCTTCTCCCGGTGCTGAGGAACTTCCCAGAACCACCTGGGACAGCAGCGTGGCATTTCTGGGAATCTGTGAGGGGTGGAAATCCACTTGGAGAGGATTCTTCTGACAGGTCTTGTTTTTGTAGTCGATGGTGTAAACGACATGCTAATGAATAAAGAACTGATGATTAGAAGGATGTAGCACAGCGCTAGTTCAACGTTCTTATGTCAACGTTAGACTATTGACATAGTCAAGGGTGGATAATTTTTTCCTGAAACTTTGTTATTCTTGTCTCCACATTCTGATCACTGAAGACATTTGGACCAATTTTAAAATAAAAGAACTAAAGAACATTTGGACCAATCATTGCATTCGGTCCAAATGTCTCTCAGACTATATATTTGGATATTCTGCACGCTGTTGTAGGAAGGGTGGTAGGAAAGGTAGCTTGCTATTGGTAGCCTCTCTGAAATGTCCTACTGTACCTTTGAGTGTTTCGAGTTTGTGACCAGAACATGTTGCCGTTTTTGTGGTTAACGGACACAAAATGGCTGAGTTGTAGTGTGGCCCTATTCTAAGGGGATGTATGTGGATGTGAAAAAACCAAGACTAATGTGTTTAGTTCCTGTGTGTGTGAGTTTACCTCCCGAAAGAGGAACAACATGTTCAGATTGAATGATTTGCTGTCATGGTGGACAAATTCAAACACACGGATGCGTTGTCCAAAAGCATCATAGCGGTATTTAGCTACTGCAAAATCCTGTCCGTTCTTAGCGCTCTGAGAGAGAAAGAGAGAGAGAGAAAGAGAGAAAGAGAGAGAGAGAGAGAAAGAGAGAGAGATTTATAGATTATTGATTTATTCATTTATACATCACTAGTAAAAAATATCTTTCTACAGAAAATATTATTGATGTTTTCAAGTGTGATACTGCAGAGCTGTATTAATATTCAGTGTTTATGAATATTCATTAATATTAATATTTGATGAAACCCACCATAGTCAGACTTCCGGACAGCAGTGGGGGGCTTCCTGTCAATCATGATTAATAATCGTGTTTAATAAATTACATTAACATTTTATATTAACATACATTAACATTTTAATCTGAACTGTAGTTTGTGTTTTTCTCTGCTTTACATCACAGACATCGTTTGTTTGCATGAGATTCATTAACTTAAAAACAACATTTACAGTCAGAGGTTCAACGAAAACGTTTTAAAGAACAATCTTCTCATTTCTAATCCAAATGACTGAATAATGCATGAATAATATAACCTGATATTTATATATAATCTTTATAACCTGATATTAACGGAGACACAACATGCAATGTTGGTATTTTGTGAGTTCATTATACTGTAAATGTAACATTTGTGAATAAGTTAGACCTCAGAAAGGATAAATAACAATTGCAACAAACTGAAACGTAACATGGCAGGTTACTTTGTGTCAAATGAAACCAAATGCATGTTTTGTTGAGAAATCTGACCCGATGTCTTACATGATAAATCGTGCGTTTAAAGCTGCTCGTGCTTAAGCTCAATTTTATTTATCACCGATTGCGTGTTAAAAAGAAAATGTGACCGAGTTGCATCGTGTAAAATTATTGTTCCCTTTCCCAACAAAACGCGTATATACTCACGGCAGGGATGAGGTCTCTGTCCCAAACACCCTCCTGCCCCAAACAGCAGCACAACGAGGCAAAGCAGTGAATTCATGCTTCCCAGTCAATCTCTCCGACCTGCGCCCGTCGTGAACCCAGATCTCTGATAACTAACCGGGTTACTAACACACCTACTTCCTTGTTTACCATCTGGAGGTCATTCCTGGCTCCTCCTGCCGGGTTTTCCATGTCCGACAGGTTTCAAAAGAGCGTCACGTTACAATTAAATCTGAAGCACCAGATGAACACAAACTGATCTGATTCTCAGATAAGAAGTCTTAAGAAGAGAGAAGTCTTAAGAACAATGAAGTCTTAAGAACAGTGAAGATAAGAAGTCTTAAGTCGTAGGTGTTAATGGCAAATGATTTAGCAGAGTAAAGGTGTAGATCAGAAACAATCTATAGCAGTTAAAATAAGGTTTATTTTTTCTTAAAAAATGATACAAAAAATAAATCTATGGCAAATAAAGCCTTAAAACTAACCCTGGACATTCAAAAATCATTAACCTGGTATAAAAGAGTAAATAATTTTCAATATGAAAGAGAGAGAGAGAGAGAGAGAGAGAGAGAGATGGAGTTGTTCCGGTTTCAGTCATGGGACATTAGTGATGTGACATTAGTGATGTCACACTAGTGATGTCACAGTCATATGATCTGATGGTTGTTATTACCTGTTGAGGCGCAAATAAAAGTTTGAATGTGTCCCAGATTTTTCACACAGCGGTGCTGCATTAAATGAGGTCAAAGGTTTCTGTGGTCGGATTCTGTCATGTGATCATGACAAGTCACTTCCTCATAAAAAGTAAAATGATTAACTAATTATTATCAATATTACAATAATAATGTAATGTTTCTATTGCATATTCTACGTATTATTTCTGTGTGTTAATTCTCTTGAGTCCAGCAGCTTTGCAGATTTCGTTGCACTCGTCTCCATGCTGATATTTTAGGAAGTTGTCGATTCCAGCCTGTCTGAAGTTACTTGATCTTGAGTCCCGGATGGAGTGAATCTGAGGGTCTGTCAGATAGGTCAGGCCTTTCCCATCAGCTGTTACCCACCCTGAATACAAAACAAGCAAGTTCAGGAACATTTCTCAGCGTTTTAATTTTCTTTAATATATCAAATATCATCTTAACAGACAAGAACAAGTTCAAAGTCTTCTTTTACTGTTGCAGACCATAACCTGTGGTTCTGGGTTGTACTTAAAAATGACATTCTAATGTAATTTGGTTTGTTCTACTTACAAATAAACTCAAGCAACAAGTGAAATTAGAAAAGTATCTCAAAGGTCAATTCCACCCAATATTGCTGACATCTACAGCAGGTTCCTCAGAGCACGTGGTCCTGTATCTCTCACCTTGAAGATCCACAACGACCTCCTCATGGTTGGAGAACTCGTAGGTGAAGTGACCGAAGGCGATGCCGTACTTTGTCGCAGAGCGTTTCATATCGGTACCTTTTGAGTTGTTTGTGAGCTTTACAAAATTTCCAGACATGTACGGTTCTGCAGACAAACATGTTTCGATATGATCCATGTCCAGGACCTGAAACAAACATCGAGTTAAAACTGAAATGATACAGTTTAAAACAGAAAACTGGAATTATTTACTCCAGAAATGTGATCACATGTTATGACAAAAGACATCACATCAACAGACCTTCTTGTGACTGATCAGCTGACCATGTGTCTCAATCATCATAACAATCTGTAACCTTTTTTGGTAATTTTGGTCATTTTTTGGTACTCTACCCCAATTACCAACACTTAAAATAATGATTTATAATTTCAGCAATTGGCTCAGAGTTAACAGATAATTCAATTTGGCTTCCTTAGACTTCAACATATGTATAGAGAAGTATGTAAAGTGACCTGCAGTTCTGTTTCAAACAGAGATGGTGCAGAAAGGGAAAAGTTACAGACTGCAGCTTCAGTTGTGGTCTGGACTCATACCAGCAGCACTTCAGAGGGGATGAAGAAGATCTGCGTGGTGATGTTATTATCGTAGAGGCGTTTATTGAACTCGGTCACGTAGTGTTGTGCACTCATCTGTCGCTCCACATCGTCAAGGTGGGCATGCAGCCCCTTTTTCTGTAGATATTCCTTTCCTACATAGCTGACGATAGAAGACGTGTGTAAATGGAGTTTGAAGAACATTGCAGACTTCAGAAAACTACACCTGTGCAACAGATAAATAAAAATGAATTACCTGCTGAGTGGTTGCTCCTGGTGAAGATACTGCACCTCTATCGCTCGTCTCTGTTTTCCACAGTCACCTGTCGGATCCCCAATGTAAACACCGGTTTCAAAGCCCATCCACACATCTGAGTCCTTTGAGTACTTCAAGACGATGGATTCTATGGAAGTTTAAAGCAGAAATGTAATTACAACAAATCAGTTTTCAGAATAAACATCAATGCAACATGATGTGTTGATGAACACTTACTATAAGCCTTGTTTAGCTGTCCGGGTTTCAGTTTCTCCAGTGGTTTGTTTGGCAGTCTTCTGACTAAGCAGCTATGACAAACTCCAGCAAAGAGACATCTGTAGTCATGCTCTGTAAGAACATCACTTCCCATGATGCAGTTCTTAAAACAATCATGGCACAATTCTGCACCGTCATCTTCTGAAGAGGAGAACATGCCAAAGCTTTGTGGCTTTGTTTGCACTTTCTCTTGATGATTGCCCTGGACTGAGAGATCCTCAAAGTTCAATTCCTCAAACGGATCACTCTCAGTGGATGCTAAAGAAGATGCTGTGTTCTGAATTGGATTTAAATGATCTTGGAAATTCATAAGCTTGTTGGAAGAACCTGAAACCGGATGTGGACGATCAATCTTTTCCTGTTTGTGCATTAATTCAGAACTTTTTGTCACTTGTTCACTTTTGATGACAGGACTGATGGACAACTTCTCCCAAGATGAGTGTGACCCAAAGCTGTCACCAAGAGAGAAAGAGGAAGTGCTCCCATCCTTGGTCTTGACCTTTGGATTCTGATTGGTTGATGAAAGGGAAGTGGCTTTGTGGCTAAACTGGGAAGGATCTAGAATGTCCTCCGTTGTTTCCATGCTACTTTGAGTTTGGCCTGAGAAATGCTCCCATGAAGAGTCCAAGCTACTGCTAAAAGAACTTGAAGTTCTGGCTTTTAGATTATTACCAATATCTCCTGTACTTATTCCTGCAGCCTCCAATTTATTGCCCGCTGGTGGTCCAAAATCATCTTCAGTCGTACAGACCTCCTCAGTCTGTTGGTTGTGACTTTGAACTCCTTGGAATGCTTCTGGAATTGTTTTGTGCATAAGCGTGTTGGGCACTGAAGACTCAACACTGGTCTGATTGCTCACATGTTTTCCATTTCTAGAGTTATGAAGTATCTCAGAAGATCCACAGTTGTCCTCTTCATCATTTGTATCTTGTGTCTCAGTTAGACAATATGGATCAACCACAATGAATGAAGAACCACTGCTAGATGAATCCTTTCTGGAGGAAACCATGGACTGCTCAAGATGACCTCTGACCTCTGCACTCTTGCTAGGAAGGTCCAGTTGACAATCTTCGGTTTTCTGCAGATGTCCAGGGACTGTTGAGTTCTCTATAGTACATTCAGTTGTGGCTATATCAGTGTCTATCTGAAACGCCGTTATACAGCCAGTTGAGCCACGATCACCTCCTCTTTCCGTCACAGTGTTGATCTTGAACGCTTCACACACAGATCTGTGGTGCTTTGTAAAACTGCCAAGCAACTTTGCGAAATCGGTTTTAGCAAGCGCAGACAGCATGGGCCCAAACTCCATGGAGCGGTAGCTGTTGGGAATAAAGGAACGTGGATCGGAATTACTAAAATTTTCCACCTTTAGCAACAACTTGATCTTTTGTATCTTCTCCACGATCTCAGAACA
Source organism: Yasuhikotakia modesta (assembly GCA_036877545.1). Classification (NCBI taxonomy): domain Eukaryota; kingdom Metazoa; phylum Chordata; class Actinopteri; order Cypriniformes; family Botiidae; genus Yasuhikotakia; species Yasuhikotakia modesta. The sequence goes on along the minus strand of JBAJNP010009657.1, from coordinate 3,274 downwards.
CAGAGTGGAATCAGCGCTGTTGGAGTAACAGAATAACAAAGTCAAGGCTTCCTGGCAAACTTTCATTGCCGTGGTGATATTCTCAGACATGCCCGTCAACCATCTGTGTGTCGTGGCTAAGCAGTACGAGGCTTTGAGTAAAGTGTGTAACTCCAGCTTGCTGGTGACAATGTCTCCGGTTGTATTTGTCAGCAACCCAATCTCAAAAGCCTCCTTAGCCAGAGCAAGATAAGTGTGCTGATCATCTGCAGAACATCTGTTTGAGAAGCTGTGGGACAGCAAACAAGTTCCCTGGGCAACCTGATAAGAGAAACAATGGAAAAATGTGAAGCGTTTCATATCAACGTTAATATATTGTACATGTGTATTGCTTGAAACTTAACATTATTTTGCACATTTTTACAATTAATAGGTTTTATTGTGGTTCTAATAATGGTTCCTGATACAGTGAGAACTCACCACATTGGTCAGAACGTACAGAGGTCCATATTGACTGTAAACAACAGCCATCTGAGCCGCCCGAGCTGCAGAAAGAAGACGATGTTCTCCAAGTAAACTCTGAATGAAACAAGAGTAAAACATTGAGTGAGAATTTTAGGCTATTAGCTTCAATACATAAAGATCTGTACATGTCTTACAAAGTCAATATGAGGCTTTCTGTGAAGCACATCAAAGTCTTTGTCATTCATAGAGATGAGTATGTTTGCCAGAAGACCAAGAGACGTTCCAATGCCCTGAAAAACACAACAGAAACAAAAGTGGTTTAGAGGTCAACTAGTTAGTTGGAGTACAAGTACTTAGCTAGTTAATGACTCATGCACATTCCTTGTAAGGTTAGGTAATGTATGTTGTATTCAGACCTTTTTATCAGGCTGAGGAAGAGCAGAAAACCCAACCAGTGACGCCCACATCAATTCAAACGCCTCAGACCACAGACCTACAGAAACATTTCAACCTTTAACTTTCACAGGCAGATTAAATCAACTAGGTTAACATTTGGTATAAAATAATCATTTATGTCTCAGTCTGTGTGACGAACACATTAAACTCTGATTGCAGTGTCTCACCTAACATCTGCAGCACCTGCCCTCGCACCTGCAGACTCACTGCCTGCACCAGTGTTTGGTCACTGGCCTTTTCATACGTCCAGGAACCTGGATAACACATCCCCAAAGTAGAAAAATAATCAATAATATAGTAAAATATAGTAAAATACAGAAAAATAAGTCAGCAATACCTGTTAGACCGCTTTTATTTATCAGGCTGCTGAGTATGAACTCTGCTTTCTGCAGTTTACCTACATCAAAACCAAACAATCACATTAAAGCTACTACAGCTGTATGAGTCCACGTACAACAGCACACAGAACCGAAGCTCACCGCTGTTCAGGTAGACGCGAGCTTGTCTGATAATAACCTGTGGGGCGATGGGGACCTCTGGGTGACATTTGTGCAACGCTTTAGCAATCTTCAGTAAGATATGAGAACTGTCCATCCAGTACAGTAGACGGTCTACCAAGAAGACCACTGCCACAGCCCACTTCGGTTCATCTGCTACAATGCTGTCCCTGAGAAACATCTGAGGAACATCACAGGAGCTTCAGAATCACAGACTGAAGACCATTTCTCAACATATGCAAGAAACAGATTATTACCAATAACTGTGGCAGGTGTTGCCTGATAAGGTCTGATGAGTTTATTTTGTCCTCAGATGTTACAGACTGTTTGTATTGCCATTTCTCCTCCACGAACGGCCACTTCCTGTCTGCAGCTTCCTTTAGGAGCGTGTCCAGTTCAGCTGGAAAGGATTCTGTGTGTGAAAGATCATGAACACAGACTTCTGTGAGTGTGACACGTCTGAATTATGCTTGAAATGCTACATTATACAAAATGTTATCTCACAATAAGGCAGACATTTTTTTTCGAAGCATCTTACAGTGCATTTATTGTTTACATTTTATGTGTGTTTCCTGGGAATCAAACCCTGAACCTTTGCTTTACTCACAGAAGATAACTTAAAAAATGACTTAGACCACTTTATCATGTATTGCGTGGACATTAAAGCTAAATGCTTTATGGATCAATTTATTTATGCTGTACTGATGCCTTAATAATATAATCTATTACAATTGTGGCCACTTCCTGCAACCAACAAACTTTCCACTAGCTGGAAATGGGTCAATAAATTACAGTCATTTATTTGAGTCTTTGCATTTGTAGCATTAATTCCGTTTAATAGTTTATATTAATGTGACATTGTTTTGTCTACATCTGTGGCTCTACACTCATAAAAAAACACTAAACTTGACATGTAGTGAATCTGACCTGTTTGACAGGCGACCCCCGTATTACCGCCACAGCGCTGCGGAGCTTTAGCCCACCGGAGACACTCCTGCAGTAACAGCGACACCTGCTGGCCGCTCATGCTTTACACGCACAAACGAGAAGCGCATTTCAGTCACGTTTAAGTGCTAAAATCTGTATTTATATCTCTTTTAAAATCTCTATATCAACAACTGCTCTATGAGGTGAAATGATAGCAGGTGTATGGAATCAAACACAAGTCACGGAACACAACAAAACAAAGCAACTGTGGTAAATTATATGTAATAAAGTATAACTATAATACGTACAGGACATACGTGCACATTCACATGACAAAAGTAAGAATATAACAGCCAGGGGGTGTAAAATCGTCTTTGTCTTACGAAAGCTGACGGGTCGCTTAAGCAAAACACCATAAAACCAAATCTGTACATCCGCCTTTCCTCGCGAATCCTGTCAATAAAAGCTGTTCGCTGTTCTATTAAAATTGTTAAAACGCTTATTTACCTGTTTTGTTAAAATAATTTACCTGTTTTGTAGTTACAGACGTTCAACGTTTGTGAAGTTGTTCCAGCAACAGCCGGCGTTGGTGTCGTTGTCGCTTCCTCATGACGTCATCACGCGTTTCCGGAAACCCCAGCGTTGCGACAGAAGCGAAGTAACACGACCACAAATTGAAACGCGACGCACGATTAACGCGTAAATCGATTTTTTTATACGTTTCACGACATATAAAAATACAACCAGCGTGAAAATAGGAAAGATGAGTTGCGCCCGAAGCATGATTAGCGTAATATTCCGCTAGCTCAACAGGTGGCTCCGTGGCGCAATGGATAGCGCATTGGACTTCTAGGCCAATCTAGCGTTGTGATTCAAAGGTTGTGGGTTCGAGTCCCACCGGAGTCGCGTTTTTTTTTTGCCTCTGCACAATATTGATCTAATTACGACAA
>JBAJNP010009656.1:0-17728 GCA_036877545.1 Yasuhikotakia modesta | reverse complement strand
ACACACACACAAAGTCAGGCGACTTCTTGAAATCCATCACAAGGTCACTGCGTTCAGCCTGCAGGTCTCCAGGGACTGAGCTGCGCTGCTCTAAATTTGCTGCCTGACTAAAAATTACAGGACAGACACATTTCATGTTTAAAATGTCACTTAATATGATGATTCAACAGATAATTCACCTTAGATTATTAAACATTTACCAGATAATTAATCACATCAAGAGAAGTAACTATTTTATTTCATTGTAAAACACCAATTCAAAAACAAAACCCAAATCGATCATAAACAACAGCGGCGCTAATGGCCGTCCATCTCCTGTGATTATAAATTGTTTTATGTCTCATTTACTGACTGCATGCTCCAAAAATATTATTCATTTTTACTTTTTACCATCAGAATATTTACTATTTAGCAAATAGCCCATAACAAAACCTGAACACAGCAGGTTCCACATATAAAGTTTGTGTTTCTTTGTATTCCTGAGGGTGTTACTCATTAAACCGGTTGCCTCTCGTTGTTTCTGATTGATAACTGGTACTGTTTCCCCACGGGCCCATTAGAAGCACATCACACTTTCTCTCCACACCGGCAGGACAGGATTAAACGATCGCCTGTCCCCACCAAGCTCAAATGAAACCCGAGTACCGATCCGTTTTTCCGTTGCTTCGAGACCCCGCTGAAAATCGGCCCACCTCAGCATAACACGCCACATCTCTCCAATCAATTCCCAAGTATCAACTTCTCGTTCTGTCTGGCCTGTGAGACATGATGTCAATTTAAACTTCATAAATCTTTTTTTGGTGAAGGGTTTTCATAATATTTACACCGTGCAACTGTACGTGATATTCACAGAGGTCCCACTGAGAGGAAGTTGGGTTCCTAAGTGATGTGGAGATAATGCGATCTTGCTCTTATAAATTTCAAGGTGCCTCACGGCTAATATTTTGCCCGTGAACTCAAAGTCAAAACCAGGAATTTATTAAATGCACAGAGATCATGGGAAAAAGGACACATGTCAGTCTGAGGAACGTATAAGTGTTTGCTTTCTAAACAACTACGCAGCTCTCAGTACTGTAGTAAAATCTTTGTCTTTGTCTGTACTGACCAAAGTATGCAAAGACAGAAACTACAGCACACATCACCAATAGCATTTTAACCAAGTTTAGATGCACCTAAAGTTACATAAACTGGATCCCAGCTGTCCACACTAAGCAAACAATGAATCTGATGTCAAACTGATATGGCTTTGCACTTTGCAGTGTGAAAGGCCCTTAACCAGAATCTTAAAGAGATGACTCCAAGCTAAATTTAACACACTGATGTACAAATTTAGCTCAGAGTAGGTTATCCAGGACAGCATTAAACCAGAGCCCTCAGCTTATAAAGCACAGATCCACAAATGCGGCAAAGCCAAAATCAATTTACATCCTTGAAGCATTAAAATTATCGTACATACGATACCACAGACGGCTAACAGAGCTTGAGTCTTCCATCGACACTGCAGGCTGTTTCTATGGAAAAAGACAGGCATACTCTGTAAGTGAATTATTGCATGCAAAAATGGATCAGCGAAACCTTTGACCCCGGTTCAACCTCACGCCTCACCTCATACGACCAGCACCACCTCAGACAGGTTTATGGAGCTATAAAGCAAATTTAAGATAACAATAAAACAAATGATTTGCAAAGAGACCAAAGCAGTAAAACGTATGGATACGATAAAATTGTGCAACTGCATCTTGACTCCATGTGGCTCCATTTAAACACAAACACGCACAAATGGACGCACCAATAACAGCATCTCTCTGTTTTAGGACAGAACTGATGGCGAACATCAAGCACAAAAGCATGTGATCCGGATGAAAGATGTCGCTTTAATCTGTGACTGATCCATTCTAATCTGGGCCCTTTGATAACCTTCAATACTGGACGGATTGTTCAAACAAGTGGCCTTTGTCTCTCCAACATCCATCTTCCTGAAAAGGCATTTTATAATCGGAGATCGTCTTTATTAAGTCAAAGGGAAGAATGGCAGTTTATCGAGGACAAAAATTCTCTACATGGGTGGGTGGAAAGTGAGATGGTGTAACTGGAAAGATAAATTACTCAATTAAGTTGCGTTAACAGCTGGTTGGGCCTCAAGTTCCACATCGATGGTATTGATCACAACCGTGGAAGAAGATGAAATGGAAGAGAATTCTGATGCAAAAGCGGTTGTTCTCGTCTTTCTCATCAAGGGGTTTGAACGGATAGACTGTGTTGTTTCACACATGTGTCATCTCATCCTCTCTAGACATTCATCTCTCAGCACTGCTAAAAAAAAGCAGAAACAGCAGGAAGATCATCAGCGTATGTTCTGCTTTGAATATACTAGAACTGTGGGTCTAGAATTGTGGGTCTAGGGTTGGCGCGGCTGGAGGTAGGGGTTACTTGCGAGTGTGTGTGCCCATTTATATTCGATTGGACCGCAGCAGCAGGGGTACGAGTGGGAAAACAGGAAAGGGTTTTATGGTCAGAGCCATAGCTGCCACTGAAATCAAAGACACACAGAAAGAGGAAACTTGGGCACGCTGACACAAAGAGCAGAAGCACAACGCTAGCTGAGAAAGCCCAATCAAGCAAAACTCGTCTCTGAGAGCGCGTTCGTGCGTGGCAGCACACCAGTGTGATATAAACGGCAACCAACAGAGTCATTTGTGCGCCTACATTTGATATCTAATAAACAAGGGCAAAATGAGACTGTCCTTCACGCTCAAGGAAAGAAATCTGACATCACCACACAAACACCCCATTGACAACTGGGCCTGATTGCATCACAGAAGCTCGCGAGGAACTGTGTGAAAAGGTTGATCTGCGAGGGATCATATCAGATGCCCTGATGACCTGCTGGGCTCTTGTTGTATTTTCCATGTCTTGAAGTTGGCAAACTTAGGAAGATTTACCATTACATAGTTTCTTCCTCGATTTTGGGAGCGCTTTGAGTGACAAGGCTTTTGACCAATGACGTTACCCGCGTCGATTCTATTGGCCGAGGGAGCCGAGGGGAGGGGCACGACCCTTGGCTGAGAAACAAACACATGCCAAAAGAATTTCCCAAGCTGCTAAGTTTAAGATCATTTTAACTGGTTTGCTGGCTTTATTTCCAACACACAGCTGAAGTAACAAAGACTTGCCAATGTAACCTAGCTTGGGATGCTTGAAAATGAACTTACATGCAATGCCAAGCTCAAAACATGTGCTGAACCCAGACCAGTACAACCTTACAAAGCATTCTGTGAAAATGAACACATACCCCTCCAATACACACGCACATACAGTCAAACACACACAGGACACACACGACACATACACACACACACACAACAGGGCACATACTCAATATTACTTTTCATGACAAATAGACAGATCTATTCATAAATGATAATTCAATTGACAGCAAAATGAATCTGTACACCTTACACATCAATAAAGCTCTGTATGCCATTACTTTTAAAGAAGGCTAACACAATGGCCAAATCATTCAGCACCACTGTGTCCATAGCAACGGCAGAGCTAGCTAGCCTTCTAAACGCAAAACATTGACCCCGTATTTTCATTTTCTGTCACGAGAGGCAGCGACTGCTGGAGAAAACGCTAATATCACAAAATCTGTCAGGAGCCGTCGGTCATTTTGTCCTGCAAAATCGAAACGGGAAAATAAGAAATTATATTTTTGCTTACAGGGGAAAGGTTTTTAAAAGCCAACTTTTAAAGCTATTTTGGGTCGTGACATTATATGCTTTACAATTAAGCGTGATCCAAATTTTCTGCTCATGCAAAAAAAATAAAAATTGTAAAAAATGTAAAAATCATTGTCATGTAATTTATGATGATACAAATAGTTGCAATACAATTACAATACAAAAACAATATAAGTTCTACATTACAATAATGAAAACAACAATAAGTACTATATGAAAAATAATCATGGAATAATTAAGTGTTCAAACATTTTTTTTGTTAATGCAGACCATAATTTCAGCGTTTCTGCTTTTGCATTGTGATGAAATGTTTCTCAAATGCTGCTGGAGAGATCTGGGTGGGAGTGTGTTTGTAATCACAGCGCTGACTTATCAGAAACACATTTACTAAAGCAAATCTCTACACATCTGCAGTTGCATATATGAGGCATCGGGGCTCAGTGAATCTCCTTCTGGGCACCGGGCCAAACATCCCTCTCAGACGGGATAACGCAAGTCACCCTGCCTTTCACCTGAGACCCCATCTCATTTTCCATTTTTCCTCCCTGTCCTTCTCACAAGCCTCCTGCAACCTCGCTGAAAATAATAAGGCTTCACTCGCGTCCCTGAAGGGTTGCGTTTGCGAGAGGGTCACCGAGGACCCCTGTTCTTGCAACGTTCAGCCTCTCTCTCTCCTTAGTGAGCTGTCAAGAATTTAAAAAATGAAGACGGGCGGCAAGACGCCACGCAATTACTCATTTACAGTCTGTACAGACGTTTGCGAAAAGCCGCCTTCGCTCGGCTGTGGAGAAGCCAGTGTGTTTCCAATTAAAACTCTTCTGTTTACATATTCTGCATCTTCTATTGTGTAACTGCAAGATTTATTGCAGGCCGTCGCATTTCCTCTGTGGTGGAAAGTATGGCTGCGAGGCGTGAATATGTCACATGGTCAGCGCCAAGCATATTCAAGTCACAAAACTCTCTTAAAACACCATCATACAGCCCATGGAAGCGCTCCGAAACGGACCGCACTGGGCCATATGGGATTTCTTGTCATCGAGTATGAATGAGCGGTTTTGGACTGCAGGAGAACCATTCGGTTAACTCTGAACATGATCCAGTTATGGATGTCCACTGAGGTCGACTGCACCAGCACCCCTAACACGCTGTACATATGGCCATACATAACTTATTCTGCAACGACACACCACACGGAAGGCATGCGATAACAGACGATCTGGCTGTTGAAACCAACACCAACTTCCCTAAATGCAATTAATGGCACAAGAGAGTTCAGCGATGTGAATAATCGCAACAATGTCCATGCGGTTTGCGCCCGCATGCATCCCAAGACCTTCTTAATGCACGCTGTTGTCCAAACTAAGGCACGATCGCGGCTTAGATGTTTCGCAGCGGAACTTGGCAAGCGCCGTTTTGGATCTGCGTACTTAAAGCCTTGTCGTCATGGTGATTTGTCTTAATGCCCATGTGACCTAGCCCCCTGCATCTGTTTTCCTATCTCTCTCCTCTCTCATAATCTGCTTAATTATTTACCGCTAATTATTTATCGCTCAGAACTGGCTTGTTTTAGGGGTGAGCCGTTTAGCAAGACATTTAGCAACTTGGGAAATTGAACAGTGTTTAGCACTGGCGTGGGCATTGTTCCCACAGGATCTGAAATAATGCATTTTACACTCACAAATAAACGCTTAAACACACAGCTAACAGAGTGAACGTATTCGCTAAGCTAACATGAATAAACATAAACGGATCTTTGGAACCATTTAAACTCCTCCTAAAATAGAAAAAGGTTAGGCAACTAACCCAAAAATTAGGTTTAAAATACCATCAGCACACAACATAGATTTGCTATTGAACACACACTGAATGAATTTGGACTAACAGTGCCCTCTGGTGGACACAGGGGGCGATACAACTAGACCACCACTTAAGACATCAGCCATTTTGTAGTTTAACATGTGGCCACAACTACTAAAACTCACAGTGATGCTGAACAGACGTTCCAAAAAGTGGATTATTTCTACCCCTACACGACCACCACCACGTCCCACACGCAGACAGGGACTCGTGCTCGCAGCGAACGGAAAAGACGCCAGTGGTAATGCGAGGTATGCGTGTGCGAGACGGTCTGAGGGTCTTGCAACGCTCGGCACGACTGCGGTGCGGTGGGGAAAAGATCTGTGTGTGTAACGGTATGCGAAGCCGTGAGTCAGCCAGAGTTCTATACACACACAACCAAAAAGACACACACACACACACTGTTCCCCTGAGACAGAGGCAAATACCAGCAATATCCCACCACAGTTCCCAGTCAGGGGTGAAAAGACAGAAGACATATCAAGTGAGCGATGGAGAACGTGGAGATATGGAAAGGCTCAGCCCATCAGTGGGTCATTTTGTCGCCAGTTCTTTCCACAACAACTGTTGCTGAAGGACAATTTAAACTGAGGGTCCAGACACTCAACAGCCCATTTGATCAACTGTTACCTGCAACCTGAGACACGCTCACATTCAAGGGATAAACCCCAAGCATACTGAACACACAATATCACATATACCTACAGATATTTGCTCCAGGCTGTGAAAACAGTCTCCATTTGGCCATGCATGCACATCTGTCTAGGCAGAAAGCAATAAATAAAACCAATAAAAATACAACTGGTTATAAATAAAACTATACATCCAACATCCTAAACTATTCAAACCTGACATGCTACCATCAGAAATACAAGCATCTCACTATTTTTATATTTTATGGATTTGGATTGAACTGGGAGGACGTTTCTGCTAAACAGACAGAGAAATGTTATGTAAAGCTCAATGGTATTATAAATATCCGAGACGCAAATGATGTCATATCCTGAGATGCCAAAGATGTTAGCATCATAAACACCCACTCACTTATCTCACAATTGAAGTTAGGAGTGTAACGTATGTCAGGAAAGCTTATCCTATCCTAACACGCAGAGGCGACTTCAGGTCGGTCATTCTGTTTGTTCAGAAATGACAGACTTTATTTTTACGTAAGTTTCAAAAACATTACTGTAAGACACAGGCTTAAATTTCCTCTGAACTGTGACCTGAGAGAATGTCTTTGTGTCAACATAGTTTTTCTGTCCTTTGTTGTATGGAGTTTGACAAAAGTGAACACGCAGCTTTGAGATGTTTGAATCATCCGATTAAAACGTTGCATTTTCCAAGAGAACAGTTCAGATGAAATTTGTGATGTGGCCTTTGACACATTCAACTCTGTGTCTTTGTTTGCAGGCTGCATCACGCCAACCTAGTTCGTCAACTTGGCTTTAAGTTTATTATTTCCTTCAGAAAACAAACCAGGTAATAAACAAATTCCATCTTTGTTTATACCGTGTATTTACCAATGGGGGAAAAAATGACAAAACAAATTTTGCTGTGAAAAAACCTACAGAATTGTTGTTGAATGATGCAACTCATCATTATATTACAAAACTTAAGAAGAAAAATGTGCTTCAATAAAAAATGAAAACAGCTTTAGAAGTTAAAATGATTCATTTTGTTTCTTCAAAGGGCCTTGGAAAAGACAAAACAGCAAGTACTCAGGAAAACACAAATCTCCAAAGGTTTAAAGTTTACTATAGACAAAAAATAAATCAAAGAAAATGCATTACAAAGAACTAAAAATGTCCTTGCAGATATAACACAAAACACTGGCACTTGTATGGTGGGCACACAACCCTATTAGCCTCTCTGTCTTACACAAACACAACAAAGCAAAAGTTTGACAAAACAATTTCATGCATTGCAATACATTGCAAACGAGTCAATAATAAACACAGTTACTCACCACGTTACTTCTGAATCCTGTCCAATGAGCTTGACGTCTTATTAACATCTGGAGATTGTTTCCTTGCTTTTTTAAATAACAGCTCATCCATATAAAGTCGCAATATAAATCCACAACAGTTACTGTCTCTTCGTCCCGTTATTTAGTTGCAGTCGCCGTTTGACGCCATTGTATGTGTACCTGCACCAAGCTCATGAATATATAATTAGACACGTCTGGCTGAAGGTTTGGATTGGTTGTTTGGTCACACCTTTAAATTCAACCCCGGATGATAAAAAGTGTGATAAACTTTCAATAATGTTTTAAATCTCTGCTTTTTCGTTACATCACATTTTTGAGCATTATATTATTATATATATATATTTGAGTATAAATGATGCATGAAGTTTGGGTTTAATGTAAAGTTGTTGGTCAACAGGAAATGAAGTCAAGATATCAGGAGTGATTTCCTGCACAGTCTGTGTGTTGAATTGGTTTTGTAAAAGTTAAAAGATCATATATTATGAATAATATGGTAACGTCATTCAGCATCGCTCATTTTATTCAACTGTTGAAAGTTCAAGTACATCTAAACAAAGCATTCGTCTATAGAGCACATAAAAGTGTTTGTCTAAACTCTGTTTTCATGTTGAGGCACAAAAATCTTCGTAAGAGCCAAAGATTGCATGATACGTTTTAAGACTGAATAAATGGCCTCAAAGAAAAACACACACATGTTCAAAACAGAAAATCATTTTAACAAGTGTAACACAATCCGTCCAGTTGCTCGAAACAACTTAATTGGTTCTCAATGACGATGACAAACATAATCTCATTTAATTCCTTTTGTAAATTGAAGAACCGACAGATGTACGAGGTTCTCTCTCTATCTGGATTGAATCTGATTGAAAGCTCCCATCGCTGGACGTCTGGTGGCCATCTTTCCCGGCTCTGATCCAAGAAGCAACATCTGGTACCATTCATGTCTTGCTGCAATAGCTTTGGTTTTGACACATGTCTGTGTGCGACAGGAACACACTCTATGTTTTTGTGTGTGACAGGCCTGCAGCTCTGCTTTCGCTGACACTTACAGCTTTTATTGCCCGAACAGCCATTCTAGCAGAGCTTTGATCACGGCCCTGAAACATTCCAGCATGTTTACAGCAAAGCAGCTCAAATAATCATGTCAGAGCCGTTTCTGATCCGGGGCAAACGGTTCTGTGTGCCCATCAGTGTTGTGCTTAAAGGATGGATGGATGACAGGTAGACAGAGAGATGACAGAGAGAGAGAAACAGAGAGAAACAGATGAGAGAAAGACAGAGGTAAAGAGATGACAGAAAGATGACAGAAACGGCAGCTGTCCTCCATTCACTCTTACTTGTTGGTGATGCTCAGCAGGGTCAGGGCGGGGTGCTAAACTAGCTCAGATGCTTGGCTCTGTGCTTGACATGAGCACAGAAAATGACATGAACAAGACGGGGAGGCAGCAGCTTCATGTTTCTTGGCAGTACACGATAAGATAGCTGTCCAACAGAGAAAAAGGCAAGGATAACGGTACTTAAGACACATTGCAAAGGGATTGTTCAGACCACAAAGTGCTTTAAAACACATGCATGAGTGAAACGTGTTTAAAGGTGCACAAGAATATCACTCATCACTCATCGACCCCATTAAATTCACCAGACAGAACACAGTAACAATGTTCATCTGCCATGTCAGCACGAGGGGAAAAGGCCTGAGACGACATTTGCATCACTCAAATATCAATTTATACGTGCACGAATCCTTATAAAAAATGACATCCCTCCGTCATCGCCAAGGGACAGCAGGAAAAGCTCCCAATTTGCTTGTCATGTGGGGACAACGTTACAAAAGTCATAGAAAACAGAGACAGTTTATGAGGCCAAATGCAAAGACAATATGGATCTGGATAATATCCTGATATTATCAGGATGTGACTGGCCGCATTTTTGCAGGATTCGTGGATTTAACATGTTGGAAAGAAGTTTGTCTCCATCTAGTGGCCAACGTGTGTCAATACATGCGACAAAGGCGAGCGCAACGCCACAGCTGGTTTATTACACACATATTTTCTAAAAACATACAATAAGCAATAAACAGTCTTAGACATATTTTCTGCCCTTAAAATAACGCAAAAGTCTTAAGGCATTTGTGTCGCAAACCCACTGTTATCAGACAAATGGTAAAAGTAACATTATGAAATTTCAGATGCATTCAATCTACAAACATGTAACAGTATTTAAATAAAAGACAGCAGCTATTATTTAATGACTGTAAAGGGAAAATACATTTAAAATCACAATTGTACTTCAATATTGCGCACACTGGTTTTGGTTGACATTGAAAATATTGAAAAATGTGTCATTAGCATAAAAATAAAGTTACAGACAGTGATCAGTAAAACAGAAAAAATAAGTCACGTTTAAATCTGTTTTTCCCAAATAACGCAGAACTTCATTAATGTGAATGATAAGTTTAACATTCAGTCATGATATCTGACAAAGTATAAACAGCAGTTATATTCATCTTTCGTTTCTCAAATGCTGGATTTTGGGCCTTTCTAACAAACATTTCTCAAAATAAATCAGCAGCAAACTACAGTTTAGCTTTTTGACGGTGTAACTTTTAAAGGCTTTTTCAGAATCGTACCACATACGAACATACGACAGTAGTTCTCCTAAAACTTCATGCTATAGTCATTCGTTTATGTACTGCACATTAAGAAAATATGATGATGGCATTATAAAGCATTCTGACGTTGGTCCAGTGTATATTTTGTGCCCTTAAGCGAAATCACATGCCTGCCTAGCAGCACACTAAATATAGAATATATACATATGCATATACATACATATATGTGAGTGTGTATTATACTTTAAACAAAGTAAAAGAAAAGTGGATAAAAATATATTCTTTGTCTTTCCCTAATGCTTCCCTAATACCCTAATACATGACATCATACCTCAAGTATTATAAGAGGCAGCACTATTCCCATTTTTTGTCTATTTTAAGCAGGAATAGAACACCAGGAATGAATTCCTCCTTTGGGAATTATGAAACAGGAATGTAGCATTTAAAGAAAGCCCTCACATGGATTGTGTACGAAAGCTTTGTGTTTGAACATGCAGTTTAAGGTGGGCACAGTGGTAAGGCCGTGTGTTTATGCTGTTAAAGGCATACAGAGTCGCCGAGCGGTCAGTACGGGTCCAGTTTAATACGTCTGTGCAGGCAACAGGTGAATACCATCCCACATATCTGAAACACAGAGAACAGGTGATATAAATCTGTGCATTTAAAAAAAACAGCCAGGTCTGTAAATTGTAAGACTAGAAGAATCGGCTATGTTTCAAAGTCCCAAAATCTCTCTGGTCTGATACATTATGGGGCATCAGGCAGGGTTCAGCGATCTATAAACAGAGTTTCAACAACCTTCAGGAAATAGTTTTAAAAACAAATAAGGCTTTGTGCTGCGATTGTTGAAGCTCTCTTTAGAGATGGGTTTATGGAGGAGGGAAGCGGTGTACAGTTGCCATGGAAACAGAGTTGTAAGGCAGTCGTTATGGTAACAGTGTTGTTGTTGTAACTGGGTCAGATGCGGTTACACCAATAATGACTATTATAATGAAGACAAAGATCAAATTAAGCAGAAAAGCTTATTTGCAGAATTACACGTTTCAAAATGTTATGTGTCGCATAACGTGGCAACAACCTAAAGATTCACACATGCAAGCTGTGAAAAACTGTGATGCATTAATGAGTGAGAAGTTTGTGACAAAACATAAAATGTTTGTAAAGTTAAATAATTTACCCAGCTGACAGAATGTTCTCAGCATTGGCTACGGATCTCAGAAACGCACCCAGTACTTCAGTTTATTTTGTCTTAAAGGTCTGAATGAACATCTTTCTGAAGAACTCGGTGCATTTAGTAGGCGAACATTTCCACAAAAATGGAGCCAAATGCTGCCCACAAACACAGAAATAAACCAGATCTAGACATTCAGCTTACGTATTTTCTTCCAATGATAATAATGCATTTACTTAAGGGAGAAACTGTAATATTTGAACTGGTTAATCTATAAACAAACATTCACAATATATACCAGAAAAATGTTTGACTTATGATCCACAAATCAAATGAATCAAACTTTAATTCAAACTTTAAAAACTTTAATGAAAAATGTGTTTATAACTGAAACTGACAGACACCAAAACTGCGGATTTAGTAATGTGAGGTTTCAAAATTGAGGTTTTTATTTTAAGGCAAAATGTTCCTTTATGGTCTTAACATGCACCTCGTCGCTCAGTTATGAAGCACTGAATGTCTAACACTCTCTGTTGTTTAGATGACAACACAAACTCGAGGTAAACTGAGATTAACTTCACAGTTACGATTCTGAAACTGAGACACAGGCTTTATATACGCTCTGACTTTCAGGGTAACGTCAGGTTGATATTTTGGCACCTCTGACGTTTCAGCGTCTACAGGGAAACCTGAAATAGATCAGACATGCTCAGTTCCCCACAAGACACTGCTGGTTAAAGGTTATATTAGGCAACTCATCTCTGACTTACTAAAAGTACCAAAAATGGATTTGGAACTGAATGACTTTTTAACTGAATGAGTTTTTTTTCCTTCAATTTTTGTCCTGAAATCACACAGTCTATTAACCAAAAACAAATGAGATGATAAAATGCTCAGGTCGTGGTGGCATCGATGGTAAGCTGTGAATTTGTGTCCTGTTGCCATGCAGCATTCAACATGTTAAAAAAGAAACACTGAAAATGAGAGTTCAAGCATTACACGCAAGTTGCGATGGACGTGAGATGACGGGACCATGCACACGCATGCACACGCCCACAGACACGATTACAAGCCAACCTGGTCCTCAGACAGCTGTTCGGGGTCAAAAATGGCATTAGCCAATCAAACGTCAGAGAAGTCTTCTTCCTCTTCTTTGTAAAGAAGATAGATAAAGCAGGCAGTCAAAACTGCACCCACTAGCTACAGGTGTGGGATATGCGCACACACACAAACGCACAGACACACACACACACACACAAACACACACACACACACACACACAGCACATTTATACAAGCAGAAACAGAGAAACAGAGACATAAACAAAAGCAGGACAAAACAAGAGAAACATACTGTAATTTTAGAGGAACTTCCTGTAACAAAACGTGATTATTTCAAGAACAAACATTATAGTCGGAGTGGAAAGTAGAAAGCAGAGGAAAACACAAAAACAACAGAGCTCAATAACTAGATAAGAAAACACAAAACACAAAATTACACAGACAAGATAAGCAAACATTTGTTATTTATGAGTCCTGCAACACAGCGCCGTATTTACAGGCATAATGACGCTAGTGATAAAAGTTCACTGAAGAGGATAAATTTAATCAGCGCTCCCTCCGGAGAGCTACTACAGGCCACTTTGAGGCTTTTTACTGTAAAATCATTAATTTCAACACAGGAAATTCACGTAATTCAACACAGGATTTATTTTTAGTCACCTAATCACTCCAGAACTCCATGTTTCCAGGGTGAATTGATCACATGACCAGCAGCCAGAGACCTTGACGGTGGAACATGGTTTTAAAGAAGAGCTCATCGGCAGCGTTCGAGTGCGTTCTCAACCACTTCAACAAAAGTTCAGGGTCTCTGCTGCACGTTGTTTTTGAAAGCGAACCGACTCCATCGATGGAAATAGGAAGCGGTTTAAACTAATTCAAACTTGTGTTGACTGGTTAAAGTTCTTGCGTTCAAAGCACAGCAGTCACTTATGTTTATATTTATAATAAACGGTAACATCAGAATATTTTTATATTCAATTAACGTCAAAAGCACAAAACAAATATTAACAATTTTACAAACTATAACCTGTAATGTATTTAGTAAAATATACTATCCCAACATTTATAACTCTAATAAGCTCCTAACTGCAATAAAATGCACAGAAATTAAACTTAACTACTTGCCAATGTATTAACCCTGTGCATCTACCGCCACACAAAAATACACACAACGCCTGCCACACTAAAACCACACACTTCCACCAAGCGATGGACAGCGATGAAATCTTTAGAAGAATCTTTTAATATCACACGTAAACAACGACGCTCATCCACGATTGTAACGTATCACTTCCAGCACAGAGATAAAATCAATGTGGAGACTGGAGTCCCATTTCTGTGTTTATACACAGATCAATAACTCCTGCCCCCCTCGGTGATCTGTACTTAAAACTGAGAGCTCTTTTTCCCTCTCTTTTCTTTTTTCTCAGACCTGCGTGTCGTCTCCACCTCTTTCAAAAGACGCTTCTGAGTGCATTACCGGTTGAATGCAAAAACACCCTCCATTAAACGATCGGCCGGAGGTCATCGCGCCAGCTGTTTTAGCAGAGCTTTCATGCTATCGAACGAAATCAGACAGACCTGTGATCCCTTGTTGTGCTTCTGTGAGGTTTGTTTTGTGATGCAAACATCAAACAATACGTTTATTCTATAATTCATGCAGTTTGTACTTTGAGTGGGGTTAAAAACACAACACTGTTATTGTATTTGTGATGCATTACTGTTAATAACCAACAGAAAACAGAAAAAAAACGCTTCACTCTAATGTTACTGCTTTATACTTTTTTTAGTAAAATCTTTTCTATACAACAAATGCAATCATCTCTCTGAACTCCTATTATAAACAGTATTAGGATGAGTAAACAATAACAATTTTCATTTTTGTCTCTTTTGTAATTGTGAAGCCCACCTGAGTGGGGGGGCTATGTGAGTGGGTGGGGCTTACCTGCAAACAGGCCACACCTATCCCCACCGCCCCAATGATAAGCAAATGATCGGCCAAAAACTGCTCCAGTTTTGTAATACATCCACCCTGCAAGAGATCACAATATTATAAATGCTTCACATGTTGACGTGTATGCAGATCATTCATTTATTTTGCATAATTTTCAGCTCTCTGGATAATGACAAGATCTTCATTGCAGAATAATTTATGAGATCGTATTGTGGATACTGCCACAATGAAACGCATACGAGATATACTGATGGCTCTCGGGAGGACAGTGAAACTGGTGTCATAATGTATTATGTATCATAGGAGGTCAGTTCCCAAAGAACACAGAGTTTGGCAGCAACGTTACGCCATACTTCAACAGTGTATACAGTTACCAGTTGCACCTGCCTTCCTCACAGCTGTGGTTTCTTAGTCCAAACTACTCCCAGGGGGCGAATTAAACACTTCATGATAATGTGGTTTACAGGCATGCTGTTGTTCCCACAGACAACGAGGAACCTCAAACGCTGACTTCATAGCCCACCTAAAAAGCGTGTTTGCAAAGCCCCCTTGTGTATTTAAATATCCATGTTTGTCAAGCAAAATAAATGCAGACAAATAAATACTTGAAAATGGATCACTATCGTTTTAGTGAGATTAACTGTATCGGACGCACCTCAACCTTGTAGATGTTGGACGGGTGGTCTCGCTTTCCACACTGAGTGGTGATGGTCTTACAGCAGCTGTCGGGAACCAACCTTGACTCCGCCCTCGAGGACATGATGTACACGCTGTGCGACCAATCATGAGAGCTGTTGCTCCCACAGCATTTGAACTACAGGGACGGGAGACAAGACTGATGACAACACAATAAATAACAATATTTTGTTTTGTTACAATTCTGTTTTGTTAGAAATAAACAAATTGTAGTGCCGTTAAGTACCATGACTGCTGCTGTGCTGTGTAAATATGTTAATCACAAAATGTCATACAAGAATACAAATGGTGCTTTTGTCTCTGCTCTGATTTAAATAAAGTTTTGCCTATGAAGAAGTGAAAAGGCCCAGGTGCATGCTGGGATTTGGAGTTCCTCACATCCTGCTGTAGTCTGTCCACTGATTGAGTGATGCTCTCTTTGCCGGGCTGAGCGTAGTTCTCCGTCATCGTTTTGCTAAGATGTTGCTTCAGTTCATCGCTTAGCTGAGAGAAGAGAGGAAAAAGATGGAGAAATTGTCAGAAACTAGGAATAGGGGAAATAAATGTTTTATCTGTTCCAGTCTAAATCCATCTTTAAATTAGAAGCATGTTCCTTAAAGCTTTTTTGTTGCATTAACTCGACTGATAGCACTGTGCTTGCAACACAGAGGCCACAGGTTCAATTCCCAGAGACACATAATTGGGATGGAAATGTGAATGTAGCAATATTGTGTAGGGAAACTGGTATTAGTACTAGTTAGCATTAGTAAAAGATTAGTGTGGTGCGATGACTTACCGTTTGATAATACACATAAGCCAGGACACCAGCCACCAATTCAATAAGGAAAATTAGAAGCAAACAGGAGAAATACTGTTGAAAAAACAAACAAACAAACAAATAAACAGTAAGCATTAAACAAACATGATTAATGTAACATCCTTATTAAAATATACAAAAAATTACAGGCCGCTGCCACTCCAGGTGTTTTACATTTGATAGGAAATATATTTCATAAAGGCTAGATACTAACATCTACAAGATCATACGTCACTTTAATTGGTTTGTCTTAACAATGTTTGTAACTGAAGTAAATCAAATATACTTCTCAGGCCTCTCTTACAGAGATGATAAAGGTGCATGTCTGGCAGATTAAAATAAAAGAGAGTGACATTTCTGTTCCTTGGAGGAAGATAAATAACAAAACTGAATAACCTGTCACAATTTACTGCAGAGAGAGAGAGAGAGAGAGAGGGAGAGAGAGAGAGAAAGCTGATAACCTTAACCTCAAAATGTTTTTCAGTGTCGAAAACAAATAGAAGCAGGTTTGTCTCATGTATTTCTGTGATCAGCTGTTTGTATCACCACTGATTTCTGTTAAATGCAGGGCGAAAATAGAGAAAACAGACATTTTCCTGAGACTGCGCCTCAGTTTTCTCTTCAGTCATCATTAGCAGTATTGCACACAAACATCACGTTCCACACCGAGACTGTAGGACTCAGGAGACGCCATACAACAGAAACTGTCACTCAAGGTGGGTGTTTGAATAAATTACAGCAACAACACAAACACAAGCAGCATATGCACCTAGCCTGTATCCTCTGGGGTCAAAATAAAGAACAGGAAGTGCAATATTTATATAAACAATGACGTGAGTGCTGACACAGAGGAAAATTCATTCATCTTGTTCAAGGTTATTTAAACACCGTCACCTATTGAACAGCTGTTAACATGAAGCCAGGTGTGTGTGTGTGTGTGTGTGTTTCCCCTTTAATCAAATGCCTGCTTGCTCAGTCAACGTTTTCACATCACCTCTAGTCAAAGACACAATCCAGAGTTCCTCTCTATTATTAAATTCTACTGAGGTGACGTTCCTTAGAAACATACATCTGAGTGACGGCGAGCTAAAAATAGCTCTGCTGCAACCGCAGTGGCAACCTCTCTTGTCTCTGCCTGACACACACACACAAACACACACACACACACAAATACAAGGTCCCGTCTTAAAACCAGAAAAAGAGCAAGTGCCTTTTTATTTGTCAGTGCAAGTCTTTGTTCAGTGAAACCCTTTAAATCAGCACCTGGGCAACCGACAGACAGACTGACTGACACGTCCAGGGGGTTGCAAGGTAATTACATCCAACTAGTGGACCGTAATACAATGACTTCATTCGCTCACTCACGCCCTCTCGGCGTGACCCATCGGGCGTTCTCACCGTGGACAGACAGCTCCTCTGCTCCCGTATCACAGCACAGCAGCCCAGGAACCCGGTGACCATCACCAGCCCCCCCGCCAGGATCAGGATGTAGGCGGACACGGCGAACGTACTGGAGGCCAGGAGACTCAGGTAATCTCCTTTATCAACCAGAGTCCAGATGCCGACGCCCATCACCACCCCGCCTCCCATCTGAGAGAGAGAGAGAGAGAGAGAGAGAGAGAGAGAGATGAGACAAAATCACAACTACAACATCACAGTATGAGGGGCACCACATGTTTTTTAGTGACCACCAGTGAATGACCACTGCTGGCTCATGGCCAAAGGAGAATAAAATCATTTTTAACAGCTTGTGGCTCTTTTCTGCATTCTGGTGTACCCTTAAAAAAATTAAGCATGACAGCTCTGCACAAACACACACACACAGACACACATGCACAAACACACACATGCACAA
>JBAJNP010009655.1:0-17463 GCA_036877545.1 Yasuhikotakia modesta | reverse complement strand
TCTGATTGGCTGTTTGCGTGTCATCGGCAGCAGCGCTCATCTTTAAAACATCTGATTGGCTGTTTGCGTGTCATCGGCAGCAGCGCTCATCTTTAAAACATCTGATTGGCTGTTTATGATCCACGAACTGCAGCGCGGAGTTTAATGACAATATTGAGGCTATACCGAAGAATTTTTATATCGTTACAGACAATTTATACCGTCGATAAATATTGATACAGTTTTATCGCCCAGCCCTAGCACAACCTTATCCCCAGAAAAGGCTTGTACTAATTACTAACGATCATAGAGGCATATTGATCAGCGTTATGTGCATGACACCTGAACTAACCTTAATTTATATAAGTAAGATAGAAGAGGCAGAAAGTCTTTAAAAATCAGCTATAATTTACATTAGAAAGACATTTGGCAGATATTAGTATTAGCACTTGTGGTATCACTTATAACAACAGCTATTATATGGGAATGAAAAGTGATCACTTTTACCACAACTCTTAATTTACATGTAAAGGAACTCAAGTTACATTATGTATGAGAAACAGGTTTACTGTTTAAACTACAGTATAAAATGTTTGTTTATATAGTTCAATGTTCATTCTGATTGTGCTAAACCCTGAGTACTTTTTTTACTGCAAAACTTTAATAAATTACTTATTTGTCGAATTTTTCCGACATCGTCATAATTTTACAAGGGGTAAAGGAGTCCTGCTGGAATTACAAATAAATAAATAACTAAAGCAGTTAGTTAGTTTCTCAATCAGAGAAGTGGTTGACTCTACTTAATTTTGCAGGGTGGATAAAGAGTGCAAAAACACGAAAATACATAATCAAATGGGCTGGAAGGAAAGTGGGAGGTCCAAGTGGAGAGTTGTCCAGAAAACGGAAACAAACTAAGAGCAGAGCGGGAAACAAAACTGAAACCAAAAGAAACAAAACTAAAACAACAGACTGGATAGCAAACTAGAAATTCCAAAACAATCTGACAATTGACAGACAACACGAGAGAACTATGAAAGGGGAGATAATGAGGAGACATATGTGGAAAATAACGCTGTCAAAACAATACCATGCGCTCCAACACAATGAAAGCACCAGGATAAGAGACACAAACAACAAACCCTAAGGTGATCAGACCGAGGTCTTGACAGTATCCCCTCTAAAATAGTATTTTATTAAAGAATTGTATTCCGGCAGCATTACAATACCGGAGCCTGCAATCCTCGGCCGAGTTTAGTTTGCAAGCTTTGACATTCAGGAACTATTTTTCTCTTTTTAACACTCAAGGTAATCTCTCAAGGTAATTTGCACAGTCCAGAAACATCTCTTTACATATTCTTCACATTGTCACGTTGTATGTCTATTAATAAACAGCTTCCTGATTTTAATTATGAATACTCACTTATCTTTTGCTTTCACAACACCACTTGATCGCTCTACTTAGCTCCCATTGCCTCACATATCACTTCTGCATCTATCAATCTTTATGAAGTTAAACAAACAGTCAGCTTTAGAAGAACTTTTTACAAGTTCTGCGGTTAGTTTCTCAAGTGCAAATAACATTTCTGCACATTCACATGAACATAATTGTACACATGCACTCTGTTAATCTCTATTAGTCCTAGATCAGGGGTTTTCAGACAGTGGACAGTGGGCCTCCCTTTTGACACAACTTGCCCAAATATCACACACACAAACGCACAAAGATAAACACACAGAATAATGTAAGACTGTTCACTCACTTTTATTATTGTTTGTGTTAACATGCAAGTGCAGTTAAACAAAGCTTAAAATAACATTTTTAAACTAAGAATTATGAAACAAAAACAATAATGGCTTGACATGAGAAGAATCCTCTTCATCTTGTACAGACAGTGCATCACTTTCTGCTGGCTTAACCTTGAATGGATTGCGAATCCACTCCTGGAGTGTCTCGTTGGAAAAATATTGTGTGAATTGCTGACACAGACCTCTTAGGTGTTCAGTGACCAAAGGCCGAATAGGAACCACTGTCAGCCCTTGCATGAAGTCAGCTAGCGTGGGAAACATGTCCAAGCATCCTTTATCCACACAAGTGGCCTACAGATCCAGCTTTCTCCGGAAAGAGGACACTTGCTCAAATGCCAAAAACACATTACAGTCTCTGCCCAGCAATGACGTATTTCATTCAACTTTTCATGATATGCTAATTTTTTGAGATAGGAATTTTGGGTTTTCATGAGCTGTATGCCAAAATCATTAATATTAAAACAATAAAAGGCTTGAACTACTTCAGTTGTGTGTAATGAATCTAAAATATATGAAAGTSTAATGTTTATCAGTACATTACAGAAAATAATGAACTTTATCACAATATGCTAATTTTCTGAGAAGGACCTGTATATCCGACAAATAAGCCAACCTTGCGATCTAGTTCGAATCACTGATGTGCTGCACTAGTGGGGATTAAACATTTGACAGAAAAAGTAGTACTTCCTCACACAAATCAAAAAGTCATGATAGAACTCTGCCCTGAGATAGCCAGCAAACTTCAGTGTGCAGAAGCAGTTGTTTGTAATGCGCTCCCAATTCATCGCATAAAATATGGAAAAGACGAGCATTCAGAGGTCGTGCTTTTATCAGGTTTACAATTTTCACAGCTTCGTCGAGCACGCTCCGAAGATCATTTGGCATCTTCTTGGCAGCTAAGGCTTGTCTATGGATTGTGCAGTGGGTCCACACAGCTCTCGGAGCAACCTATTTAACCCTCGATATAAGACCACTGTGGCTGCCAGTCATTGATTTTGCCCCATCACTGCATATGCCACAGCAGCGTTCCCAGTCTATATTGTTCTTTCTCACAAATTCTTTCAGTTTGTTGAAAATGTGTTCACCTGTTGGGCAACCTGGTGGGCAAAGGACTACTAAACAGAAACTTTTCTTGAATGTCCAAGTTTTTCACGTACCGCACATATGTTAACAGCTAACAGCTAATACTGGTCATCATATAGTCGTCTTTTGGGTTTAATACCAGAAGTTGAAGGCTTTGAATCGGAGGGGTCTCAGAAACCGCTCCATTGCATTAATATGCATATTAATATGCATTATATTAATATGCATATGCATATGTATTAATAAGCGTTAGAAAATTCACAGCCACAGCCTTCTGGGTGAAAAATGTTTCTCATTTCTGATATTTTTTTCTCATAGTATTTTTTAGTATTGTTTAAATAAAAACATAATAATAATAATAACAATAACAAAAAACAATATTTAAATTCAATATTTTTATTTTTAATTAAACAATATTTTAATTTTTTAAAATATTTATTATAATTTCTCCCTGCGCCTCCCCTGATGTGCTCTGGCGCCCCACTGGGGATGCGCGCCCCACACTTTGAAAACCCCTGTCCTAGACGATACATACAGTACTAATTTACCATGCTTACCATTTCATTAAAATTAGTACAAATTATATGAAACAATAAATTAATTACAGATGACAAATGAAACAGTAAATAAGTTATAGTAATATAAATGACAAAATAAAATGAAATCTGAGGCACAAGAGACACAGACAACAAACCTTGAGGAAATCAAAAACCCATTCAAGCTTTGCGTTTGATTCCATAATGATACTGGAAAAACAATAGAATTTCAGTGTTTTGAGCTTGAACGCCTAAATATAGCTGCAAACAGCGATTGTCAGGGATCCAGTGATTTAAGCCCTTTGTGTGCATCTAAAGAGCCCGGGTGTTAATCCATCAAGCTTGCTGCTTTTCCTGATGTTGAAAAGGGTGAAACAGCAGGATCTAGCTGTTGACGTTATCTGATCTGTGAAATGTAATTGATCAACTTGATCATTCGTAAATTGATCATCAAACATGACTTCAAGGTTCCTGGCTGTTCTGGAAGGAGTTACTGTTGATGATCCAAGCTGAATGGAGAGGTGTGGCTGAGTGTTGGGGCAGGCGGCTAACAGTCAACAACAGAAAACAGTCCAGGTAATACACAAAACAGGAAACAAGAACTACAGAGAGAATGCTTAGAAACGTTAGCCGGGGAAAAACTACACTTCACCCCAAGCAGCAGAACAGGTGAGTTTATATACAGACTTTAACAAGCAATACAAGTTACTTTTTTTTCTTGGACTTAGTGTAATTAGTCTCTGCCAACAAGCAAGTTACAATCCGTATATCGTATATATAATTGACTCTCTACAAAAACTGTACTGCTCAAATAAAGAAATGCATCAGGACATGACAAAAAATCCTCTGTCAGTATAAATGTAACTGTGAATAAATGCAGCCTCCTCGTCTACAGGATTATCTACGAAAAGACATGCCATTTTCACTTTTAAAAAGTCTGCAAGACGGAAAAATGTGCAATGAATGAATGTACTGAAAAAATGAATTAAATATTTAAGCAGAGCATTAAATGTCTTAAATTCTCGTGGCTTCACCTGTGATTGGACAGTTCTTTATTTTAATTGTGCTGATGTATTAATATTCAGGCAGAGTTTTTATTTGCATCATATTGGCAGAAGCTATTTACATTAACTGCTCAACAAGGTGGAAAATGGACTAGTCAACACTAGAAGTTAATCGTGCAACTGCTTTTGTGGTGTGGATGGTAAACTTCACTGTCTAGACGGCTTTTTAGACGCGATTGACCTGAGTTCAAACCACCTTTTGCTAAACTTTCTTGATTCTCCCTTTTCAAATGTCATATCGAAAAGGCATGTTAATATAAATGAAGGACATAAGCAAAAGAAAATATCGGGTGTGGTTAGGGAGGGTGCATTTAATATGCTGAATTTAAATTATCATTATTGTATACTGTTTTATAATGTAGTACTATACTAAGGTACAGGTAATTGCCACTAGTTTAGAAGAATAAATGTCACATACTGTTACCACAAAAGCACGTTAAATATGAAAAGTAAAAAATTTGCATTAGGTGGCGAATGTGCTCATGGCACCAGTCCATCATCAGATCAAAGACAGAGACAAGCTTTGTGGTTCAAACGATGGATCTGCGACACAAGTACAATGTTTTGGGAAAACAGTTGCGAGTAGTTAGTTAGTTTCTCCGACGATGCATTGTGATACAGTGGTTAAGCAGTAAACTATGTCGTTGTTCGGGAAATGCAACCCAGGTTAGGTTCACAGAGCAAGTTACCACGGTAACTGACTCAAAGTATAGGTTAACTCGCTTTTATTTCACATATGTGAAATGTCATGCCATTTAGCTTACAATTATTCATATCATCATAACTCTGTACAGAACTTTAAACATCAGCTAGGCCTAACATTAACGTATGATTGGCCATATGATTGGAATAACACCCATAACCACACTTATTAGTATCATGAACCTTACTGTCTGCACAAGTATTGACACTTTATTATCTTCTTGCACTCATTACTTGATTTTGGTAGACCCATGTCTGTATTAAATGAAATACGTAGTTTTAAAATATCTGTAGTTATTTTAATATAAAAATATATATGGAGCACACATCCTGTGAGTAAAAAAGTCTTTAAAGAAGTAAAGAAGTCTTTACAAACAGTCAAGAGTTGCAGTTTATGATGTCTGAATCTACAAACATGAAAGTAGCAACTCAATTTCTGCTGGAAACAGCCAGTGGAACATTCTGCAGGGAAGAATCAAATCATTTTTAAAATTCACACACACACACACACTCCTCTGCCAGTGTGAGATTTTGAGGGGGACTCCCACTTTTTGGTAGCTACAATTTAGTAATTTAGTCAAATTAAGGTACAATTTCAACTACATTACTTTCACTGAATGCCTATATTACCCCACTTACAGCTCTGTAAAATGTTTTAATGCCTTGTCTTCACCTGCAAAGCAGTTTTTTATGGTGTACTGTCATGCCCTGACCCGTCTCGACAGCAGAGGGAGCCAGAGTACCTACTTCCTCTGCTTCCTGTTTGCTCACTTCCTGTCTCATTTCCTACCTGCTCATTTCCTGTGCTGGACTATTTAAGCCATGTGTTTAAGACTCATTGCGAAGTATTGCCAGTGTTCTTTTCTGCATACCAAGCGTTTATCTCTGTCTGCTATCATGTTGTCATTGCCTGACCCTTGTTTATATCACCCTTTGGATTTGTCTGCCTGGTTTGCTAGTATAATAGCTGCATTGGCAAACTAGACTTCGCCAAGAGTCTTTGTTTCAAGTGAGTATATATACATAGCAGTGATTGACGAAATGACTGCCAGCTGGAGTGGGCGTGGCCCAGGTACAGGGCAGATGGGTAATGTAGTCCTTTAGAGCCACATGAGCAGTTCCCACTGCTGACCATTAGAGGCGGCCAAATTAGTGACAGCCTGATTACTTGTGTTTTGACCATTACCTGTTTATATAGTTTCTGCCTGTCAATTTGGGTTTGTCTAATAAATCGATTTGTCTAATATTGTTTAATATTAATTGCATTTAAGTTTGTTTTTTTGTGCAATTGCTTATTCATTGGAATGAATTTAATAATTTGAATTTAATTATCATTTGCACAGAAAATGTTATTATTGAATACTGTTTTATAACGTAGTACAATACTAAGGTGCAGATAATTAACACTATTTGCAAGAAGTAAAGAGCAGAAAATCCTGCGTCTACCTAAAAATATATTTAGGCCCGGTTTCACAGACAGGACTTAAGCCTAGTCAGACTAAACTGCCCACTTGAGCTGTCATAACTCAAAGTGACTTGCACAGATATAGATTAAAATAGTCACAGATTTAGCCTATTCTGGATTAAACAATTCTGATTGCAAGAGGGAGGATTATAGCTAGACTATGACTAAATTAAAGCAGGTTTAACTCCTGCTTAGCACTGTTTGTGAGGGAGAATGGAATATTTTGAATAACGTGCACAACATAGGCCTGCAAGAGTACTTTTGGATAGGAGTACATTACTTTCATGACACAGCTTTTCAAGACCGCTTTCGCATGTACAAAGAACATGCGTTGGAGATAATATCTTTGCTTGAACCTAGACTTTCCTGTCTGTCTCTGAGAGGAAGGCCTTTACCCAGTTCTCTCCAAGTTCTGCTCACATTGAGGTTTATGGCATCTGGGATCTTTCACCATGAAACTGGTGATTTGTGTGGTGTCAGTGAAGCAACTGTGTGCAGAATAGTTCACAAAGTCTGCAGAGCCATTTGTGAACTGGGGAGTATTTACATAAAGTTTCCTGATGCTGCTGACCAAGCCAACTACAAAGTGCAATTTTATGAATATGGGCACTTCCCAGGTGTCATTGGCTGTATAGATGGATGCCATGTTACCGTCAAGTGTCCATCAACTCCTGATGCTGAGGAGTATAGGAATCAAAAGAACTGTTTTTCTAATATGGAAAAATCGATTCCAGTGTTTACGCAATACACTTTGTTTCAGCCCAAGAAGATGCTGCAAGGTCATCATTGCTACAGCGGTGCTGCACAACGACCTGAAGCAGCGATGCTGTCCTGATCCTCCAATGGAAGATTATGATGAAGCAGTGATGTGACAGTGGCTGAGGCAGCCAATGACCAATGAGGACTTGCACATAGAGCTGCATTTACATTACAGCACTTTAGCTAGATAAGATGAATCTCAATATGGAATGTATTCACTATGGCTTATTTTTCCTTGATAATGTTCTGTACAACAATGTACAAAACAATGTGCAGCAAAATATACAAGGTCACTTAAACAATACTGGTTGAAAATGTAAAATAAAATACCTCCACTCGCCACGAAGGCCGAGCGGGAAGAAAACTCTGGGAAAAGAAGAGACGCTACAGACCCGTTCTCCCCTCCCTCATTATGGGAAACGTGAGATCTCTTCTAAACAAAACCGACGAGCTGGCGGCGCTGACTCGGCACCAGCGAGAGTACAGAGAGTGTAGCGTCATTGTGTTCACAGAGACCTGGTTAACCCCTCACATCCCGGACTCCGCCATCATATTGGAATATTTTCATCTCCTAAGGGCAGATAGTGGTACCACTAACAAAGGATAGTGGTAAGAGGAAGGGAGGAGGTCTTGCTGTGTTTGTGAATGAGAGATGGTGCAAACCATGACATTGTTCAGTCAAAATGGAACTGTGCAGCAAGGACATTGAACTGCTAGCTGTTAACATGAGGCCATTCTACCTGCCATGAGAGTTCTCGCATGTTATAGTGATAGCTGCGTATGTGTCCCCCTCTGCTAAAGCGAACATTGCCTGTGATACACTGCTCTCTCTTACCAACAGGCTGCAGACACAACACCCACAGGCCCTCTTCCTTATCTCTGGAGACTTTAACCATGCACCACCCTTCTCTGTGTTACCAACACTCACACAATATGTTACATGTCACACAAGAGACAATAAAACACTGGACTTATTTTATGCCAACACCAAGGAGGCATATTTTGCATCCCCCCCCCCCACAGCCTGTGTATAAACCTGTTGTGTGGTGAAGAGGTGGTCCACTGAGAGCGAGGAGGCCCTGGGGGACTGCTTTAGCACCACTGTGTGGGCTGAGCTCTTTGACCCACATGGGGAGGACATCATTGCCATCACGGATACCATAACAGACTTTGTGAACTATTCTGCACACAGTTCAACTTCTGTGTTGAATACACTGTACCCTCCAAAA
Source organism: Yasuhikotakia modesta (assembly GCA_036877545.1). NCBI lineage: Eukaryota > Metazoa > Chordata > Actinopteri > Cypriniformes > Botiidae > Yasuhikotakia > Yasuhikotakia modesta. The sequence continues at coordinate 8,840 of JBAJNP010009655.1, read as the reverse complement.
CAGTACAGTGTTTTGCTAACAACAAGCCATGGATTACCACTGACATCAAAGCTCTCCTAAAGGAGATGAAGCGAGCTTTCAGGTCAGGGGACAAGGAGGAACTCAAGGAGGGCTGTACAAAAGGAGCTGAGAACGAAGATCAGAGAGGACAAGACCAGCTACAAGAGAAGGATGGAGGAGCAGCTGAAGCAGCAGAACATCAGTGGGGTGTGGAGAAGCCTAAAGACCATCTCAGGCTTCAAAGCACCCCACCCCCAGGTTGTGGGAGACCTGCAGTGGGTCAATGACTTGAACCATCACTTTAACCGGTTTGACAAGTCACCCACTACTAACCCAGCACCTCATACCTCACGGCATCATGGACTCATTCAGCCCCTTAGCTTACCCCTGTCTTTAACATCTGGCCAGGTGAGAAAATGGGATGGTATCTGATGGGATCAGATGGGATCAGCGCCAGGCTCCCGAAATCCTGCGCAGAGGAACTGTGTGGGATTATGGGGCAAGTCTTCAATATAAACCTCAAGCTGAGGGTGGTACCAAGTCAAGTCAAGTCAAGTCAAGTCAAGTGAGCTTGATTGTCATTTCAATATATACAGCTGATGCAATACATATTGAAACGAAACAATGTTTCTCCAGGACCTGGTGCTACACAGAACAAAACATAGAGGCACGAAATACAACAAGGGCTACAGGGCATTACACATTAAACAACATTAAACAACAATGTCAAACAACATTAAACATTAGACGACAGTAAACATTAAGCGATAATACCGAAAACAAGTGCGACACACATTAAACATCACGCCACAGGACAGAAACATAAAACAGCAAAGCACCGACTAAGGTGCAGATTAAAGTGCAGATTCCAGTGAAGTGACCGTGCAAAAAAATAAATAGTTAAAACAGTGGTAGGACTGGTGTTGTATATTTACAGTGCAAATTAAAAAAAGTACATGGGCATTAAGAGAAAGTGGCTGTGCATTGTAAACATTTGACTTTCACGATAAGCAGCATTAACCTTATGGATTTTACACACCATATCCATGTGTACAATACAGTTCCTATTGTTGAGGAGCCTGATGGCTTGTGGGTAGAAGCTGTTAGACAGTCTGGTGGTGTGGGCCTGAATGCTTCGGTACCGTTTCCTTGTGGCTTTGCGGGTGCAGTGTGTGGTGTAAATGTCCATCAGAGGGGTTAAAGAGATGAGATGTCAACAATCATCTCCTTGGTCTTTTCGACGTTTAGAGACAGGTTGTTGGCTTCACACCATGCAGTAAGTTGTTGCACCTCCTCTCTGTATGCTGACTCGTCGTTCTTGCTGATGAGACCCACCATGGTCGTGTCATCTGCGAACTTGATAATGTGATTCGAGCTTGAGTCAGCATTGTGAACAGCAGGGGACTGAGGACGCAGCCCTGGGGGGCCCTGGTGCTCAGTGTGGTGGTGCTGGAGGTGCTGTTTCTGATTCGGACTGACTGTGGTCTCCCGGTCAAAAAGTCCAGAATCCAGTTGCAAAGAGAAGTACTTAGTCCAAGCAGGCTTAACTTATCCATAAGGTGCTGAGAGATGATGGTATTGAATGCTGAGCTGAAGTCGATAAACAGCATTCGAATGTAAGTGTCCTTGTTTTCCAGGTGTGTGAGGGCCAGGTGAATGGTTGTGGAGATAGCATCATCCGTGGAGCGATTCGGATGGTACGCAAACTGTAGCGGGTCCAGTGTGGGTGGTAGCTGTGTTTTGATGTGCCTCATGATGAGCCTCTCGAAGCATTTCATCACGATGGGTGTGAGTGCGACGGGACGGTAGCCGTTAAGGCAGGAGACTGATGACTTCTTCGGCATGGGGACGATGGTGGTTGCTTTGAGGTATGTCGGAACAATTTAGCGCATCTGCGAGGGAGGCGTCACTGCTACAGACGGGTTGTTGGTGATCGTCTGACAGTTCAGCTCTGGCTGTCCTTAAAGCTGTCACCAGATCTGAAGGCAGAGTCTCTGGACTTGAGTAGAGCGTGCACCTTAGCAGTTATCCACGGTTTCTGGTTGGAGCGTGTGGTGATGGTCTTGGATGGCTCCTGCAGGCCAGGTGTTTACCTGCTTTAGGCGGTTTCGAGCGCCTAATGACCAGCTGGTATGCTGGAATCAAATAACCTTGATGTGGTCTGAGTATCCAAGATGGGGGCGGGGCTCCGCACGGTACGCGCCGGGGACGTTAGTATAAACCAAATCAAGCATGTTCTTCCCTCTCGTCGCAAAGTCCACATGCTGATGGAATTTAGGGAGAACTGATTTGAGATTTGCATGATTGAAATCGGCGATAATAAACAGTCCGTCGGGGTGAACATTCTGTAGATCGCTAACAGCCCCGTACAGTTCACACAAAGCTTCCTTAGCATTAGCGCTGGGAGGAATGTAAACTCCGATGATGAACAGCGCATTGAATTCCATCGGTAAATACATCTAACATCTAACAGTCAAAAATTCCACAAGCGATGAGCAGTGTTTAGAAACTAACACAGAGTCTGTGCACCATCCCGGGTTTACATAAACACATGCCACCTCCACGAGTCTTACCGCACAGAGATCTATTCCTGATGGCACGAAACGACGCTAGCTCATCTAGCTGAATGGCGTTGTCCGGCACTCTTGGAGTTTCACGTAAACTTCATCTTCCAGGTTAGTGGATGCGTGTTTCTTGATATTTTTTAATGTCTGGCGGTCGTACGCATGAACACTACGGTGTCTAGCATCCATGTGTCTTTTTTGTCGGGCTAAGATACAAAAATAGCACCATTTTGTCTCCGGAGTGGCCGCTGCGTGCTACTGCCGCGCCGCCATCTAGGTATACCAGTGCCCAAAACACCACACACCAGAGACCTCAGCAGCTTTAGGCCAGTGGCTCTTACATCACATCTAGTGAAGACACTAGAGAGACTAGTCCTGGGCCACCTTCGCTCTGAGATGAACTCATGGACCCGCTGCAGTTCGCCTATCGACCTGGGATCGGAGTGGAGGATGCTGTGATCTTCCTGCTGCACTGTGCTTTAACTCACAGGCCCGGCAGTGCTGTGAGGTTTTTATTTTTTGACTTTTCCAGCGCATTCAATACAATTCAGCCATCGCTCTTAAAGGACAAGATGGAGTGTGCTGGAATGGACTTCTTGCGGAGTGGGTCCTGGACTATCTCACAAATAGGCCCCAGTTTGTGAGAGCCAGGCACTGTGCATCTGATGCCCTGACCTGCAGTGTGGGTGTCCCCCAGGACACGGTGCTTGCACCCTTCATTTTCACCCTCTACACTGTAGACTTCAGGTACAACACAGACAGCTGTGTCCTGCTCAAGTTCTTTGATGACTCATCTTTGATGAGTCTTTGATGACCCATCGTTGGCCTGATCACTGTGCCCTGGCTCTTCCAACCTGTTCAGATCCGTCTGTTCTGTGGGGAAAAAAATACAGAAGCACAAATAAACATATGATCCTTAAGAAAAGTGGAATGTGTACCAAAGGAAGTTTCTTTCTTACATACAATTTGTGCTCAGTTCTTCATCTGAACTGTTCAAGTGATCATCATCAAGTAATCATCACCTTCCAGAGGTTGCTGGTTCTGTATTATTTCAAACAACAAATCATCCACTTCATCAGTTTTGTCTTTATTTGGTGGTAAACCGCCAGTAATAAATCGCTGTCTTCTTATCTCTGCATTCAGTGTTTTGAGAGAGTGGTGCTGACCCATATCAAGAGCAGCATGCCAGACACTTTGGACCCCCTACAATATGCAGTGCCCACAGTAGAGCTGCCTCCATCCTCAAAGTCCCAACCCACCCAAAACACGGACTGTTTGCACTCCTGCCCTCAGGACATTCAGGCTGAGGAACTCTTTCTTTCCTTCAGCTGTTGGACTGTTAAATGGGTAGCCATCAGACAGACTTGTCTCCTGGCTGCTAAGCATTGTTTTGCACATTTAAGTTTGCACATGCCAGTTTGCACAATTCAGTTGCACATGTTCAATTTCACATGCTCGCTGCGCTGGTTATATCCACTACACTGTCTCATACATACCCTTCTGTTTTTTGCACTGTTGTACTATTTTGTTCTGTCTTGTATTGTATTATTTGTATTGTATTGTCATGTGTACATAGGTTTACAGTCTACTGAATATTCCATGTGAACAGTCTACTGAACCATGTAACGTATTGTATTAGTGAACTATATTAGTTTGACTATATTTACTTCTTATCACAATTTCACAATGTTGTTGATACTGTCACTATGTTGTTGATACTGTTACTTTAATGTATGTGGCATTCATTGAGAACAGCAAAGTAAGCTTTTCATTGCACAGGGAAAGTTGGTTTTCCTCACTTGTGCATATGACAAAAAATACTTTGAATCTTGAAACATTCTGTCTTTTTAAAGCCAGTTTTGGGTTCTTCCACAGAGTCTATACAGGCAAATATAATTCATTGTAAATTGTCACAAAAATATAAATATGAGAAATGTGCAATGATAATAACGAAGAAATCTCACCTGAAGTTGTTGTATTGTTCTTGCGGTTGCATTTTCATTTTCATTAAACTCATTGCAAATTGCATTCCAAGCACTCCTTTTCCCTAGCAGTAGTGTGGGTTTTACTATTAATAACTGGATAGTTTGTCAAAATTTGTTTTAGTAGTGTTTTTTCATTAAATTCTTTTTGTCTGTCTCTTGTTTGTGCCAAGATTTAAACCAACAATAGTGTTTTCTAGTCCAGTTTAGGTTTTAATGAACACCATCAGACCAACAGCAGTTGCTTATACTCAACCTAATCAGGCCTATCTCAGGTGTTCTCATTTAAGCTTACTTTAATTACTCCAGGGCTCTGTAGTCTCCAAATAACTAAGCCTATTTTAAGTTACTGTCATGAAAGGTACTTAAGTGCCCTAGATTAACTAGTACTGATTAAGGCCTACTCCTGTCTTATATTACGCCCTGTCTGTGAAACCGGGCCTTAAAATATTATAAATATTTAAATTTATATTTACAGTAGTATAAATTGTGTCTACCATCTATTAACACATAAATAGTATTTTACACTGCAAACAGTATTTTACACTGCAAATAGCCGTTGCCTTTTTTCCCCGGGTGCTGTTGCCATAGTGTTTCCAAACTCAGAGTAAGTCAACCCAGAGTTCAAGTTTAAACTCAGGGATGGTTGAACCTTTCTTAAAAAGACGCATTGTCTCTCTATTCCTTATTTGTAACTTAAGTCAACTTGAAATTTGAATTAGATTGGTAGAATCATGCAGACCTTAAAGTCACAAAATAAATTAACCTGCAACATGTTGAAGATATGAAAGATATGGATATGTTGAAGAATTCTAAATATTTCTGAGTCTCAAACACTTATTAAATTAAAGTGTAGATTTAATAAAGTGTAGATTTAATAATGTGATATACAGGTCCTTTTCAGAAAATTAGCATATTGTGATAAAGTTCATTATTTTCTGTAATGTACTGATAAACATTAGACTTTCATATATTTTAGATTCATTACACACAACTGAAGTAGTTCAAGCCTTTCATTGTTTTAATATTGATGATTTTGGCATTCAGCTCATGAAAACCCAAAATTCCATCTCAAAAAAATTAGCATATCATGAAAAGTTTCTCTAAACCAGCTATTATAGTCTATTTGGTTTCTCCCTATGTTTATGCCCATATTTGGGTCTTCCTGATTAGTTTAATTCTCTCCACCTGTTTCTTATTAGTATTCGTATTTAAGTTAGTCTTACTTCTGTATTCATTGACTGTTCTCATAGTAGTCACATAGTTTAGTTGTGATGTATGTTTGGTGTTCCTGTTTCCTTGTCTGCTTCCTAGAGTTTTGTGTATCGTTTGTAAATCTCTGAAAGCCATTATCTGGATTATTTAATATCCGCTCCGGAAACACCCAGCACACAAAAACTAACCGTGACAATGTGCTTCAGTTCTTACAGAGGTGATCTTGGCCTGCATATTTTCCTCAGCCTTGCTAAAGAGAGCTTTACTCTGAATGGCAGCGATGGCCTCTGGATGTATGTGTCTCATGGCCTGCCACACCAATCTGAACAAAGAAAAAACACAGCAAATACACATAAAGGCAATATGTTAAGGTAATTGTTCACCCAAAATGAAAATAAGTCCATAAATGACTCGCCCTCAAGGATTCCTACATGTACATGACTTTCATCTTTCAGCCGAACAAAATCAGAGTTATATTTGTAATGAGTGCTCAGGAGACGTAGAATCCATATGCAGCACAGCTTTATTAAACACAGCATAAACAAACAGGCAAAAGGACAAAACCAGCGAACAGGGAACACACAGGTAATCCATGAGCGTAAACACAGTCCAGGCAAAGGGTCAGGGCAGGCAGCTAGCAAAAGGGTAATCCAAACAAACAGGCACAGGTCAAAAAGCCAGGTAGCAAGAATCCAGAAATGAGAGGCAGTCCGAAGTAATACACAAAATACACAGTACAATGAAAATCGCTCAGAAATGTTTGCTAGCAAGCAAGACTTCGCAAGGAATCAAAAACACGGGTGAGTATTTATAGAATCCTTAATAAAAGATGGCCGCCACCTGGGAGAGGCGTAGCCCAGATACGGGGTCATGGGAAACGCCCGCTTCAGGCAAGCGGCATTGGTGCGGCAGCTGTAGAGAACGTGGCGTATTGTTATTTAGGTTATTTAATGTTAGGTTGTAGCCTACAGTACAGTCCACCACAGCACACCGCCTGTGCTTGATCTGATGCTTTTATTGTCAAACTTTTTACAATGAATTAACATTAAACAGTTGTCATTTAAAATGTCACCAAGTAAAACAAACTGTAAATATTACTGTTAACACGCAGCAACACATTTAAAGCCAATGTGGGCGTTATCTGCTTTAATATAGTATTTGTCTTTGTGTAATATAGTGTAATATAGATTTATTTTAAACTGTACACTTATTTACACTTATTTAAACTCAAGTTACTGTGCGCGATCATTTTACACTAAAATATGCTGCGCATTTGTGCGTGGTGACCTACAGTTTAGTCATTTGTAATAATTGCGGAGATTTTCTGTGAGATGGAGATGAATGACATATAATGTATAGCGGCAAGGGAATTTCCTTTACATACTGTATATACCTATAATATGCCTATAATGTTACAAACTGCTTTGACATCATATCCGGGAGATAAGCTTCGCTTGTCCCGTGTGAATGTGCCACACGAAAATCAGACATGAGGGGGTACATTTTAACACACAAAAGGTCTCAGGGTCTCCAGATAATACTAAACCCGTGTAAATAAGGCTAAAGCGTGATGAAATGACATACTGAATTGCGTTTAAATGACCACCATTAAAATGTTTTAAATCTGACCATGCCAGTAAGCTACAGGTTTTCAAAGACAGATTCCACTTCTGAGTTCACGGAGGATGGGGAGAGGTGTGAATGGGTGGCTTTTTGAAAAAAAAAACAGAGCTTTGAATTAGTCTTAATGTAGGGTGACATACTGTAAACGTATATGTAGTATAAACAAAAAATAAACTAAACTTTCTAGAGTGTAAACTCCAAACTTAATCGAAACACATCATAAGAATTTTATAATGGCAACGCTCTGCGGGATAATTCCTTTACATGTTTGACCATGCAATACAATAACTAGTGCTTACACAAACATATTCAGTTTTATTGATTTCTTGAACTGTTCGACAATATATAATAATGTACGCAACAGACACTTTAAATAATAGGGAAAGAGAGTCTTTTTGAACGAAGAAGTTGGTTAAGGCCATCTCTTATCGCTATCCAGTCATGGGTGTGTTGAATTTCCTTCCAACCATTTCGGTTATTGTCTGCTGCAGGTCGTTGGGCATTTTTACCCTTCGAGCCGTCTAAGTTAACAGAACCTACCCAGTCTTTGTAAATGTTATGTGGAATGAGAGTCTTAAACAAAAGCGCAGCAAAGCCTTTTGGTCTCTCTCTCCCGTCTGTCCCTGCTAAATATAAGTATAGTTGTTTTTCTTTCTCCCAAGACACTCGATTCAAACATAAATCGGGTAGAATCAATCCTTGGACGAGGATGAACATGTTCATGTCCATTGTCTTCTCCATTGTCTTCTCCATCAAGCTAAGCCTTGTTTCCACTTTAAGCAGCCTTCTAGTGAAATCCATAAATAGCTCACTGGAGATCTTGACTGTTGCTGGGCGTCGATAGCCAACCATCACAGCCTGTGTAGGTAGAATCCAGAATGAAAATTAATGATAAATATTCACGAACAAACAATTTAAATAATTTATAAAAAAATACTAACAGATTTCTTTTTAACAAGCAGAGTAGTTGTTGTCTTTTTTGCAGTATGCTGATGCCGATTGTTTTTAATATCCGCTCTCTGTGGAAAAAATGCACCTTAGTTGAGACTTACGTTTTGCAATGTCTTAACCTTATTAGACCCACCGATGTTGACAGAAAATTGAAGATGAATGTTGTACTTTCTATTACCTGACGTTTGTTGTCCATAGAAACAGTGGCGCTTCTCTTTGGGTAAAATGTTTTTGCCTCCATCGTGGTGCCTTGCATGAAATGCAAATGTCATGTCCAAATAAGTTGACCTTACTATTTATTATAGTAAGTATAATTCTTTGCTCCTCCCCTTCAAATGAATAAGATTATAATTTAAGATGATTACTTATGCTGATTAATCGCCCATTAACATTCCATATAAATCCAAAGCTCATGGCTATTCATAAAGGCTAAGCACGAATGTCTGTACAGTATCTTCCTAGATGTAAATCTTCATGACCACTGACACCAAGTTAAATCTTTTAT
>JBAJNP010009654.1:0-17730 GCA_036877545.1 Yasuhikotakia modesta | reverse complement strand
ACACACACACACACAGCAGAGGTCCAGTTTATTTAACAGAACTAGCAGCCACACTGAAACTAGTAACACTCAGTGTTTTTGGGGTAAGTTGTTCTTTTTAAATCCACTGCTGGGGTATTTGGTTACATTGTACTTATAAGCAACACCGACCCCTAGTGGAGATTTACACGTCACATCCAAACTAATCTGAACCTGGACGGTAGAGCCCCATTCATTTACTGCCCAGCTCATAAGCGACTCTGTCTGCACTGAATTACTCTGCAGTAAAGGTATGTGGGCCTGTTATTAGTTTGTACTTCCTGCATATAAAAATGTGCTGTAAATACCAGCTGGACTCCAATGCAGGATGACAAAGAACACAGTATAATCATCTTCATATAATAGGACAGTTATATAATTAAAGTTACATCAGGTTGTTGACAGGTTAGACAAACATGCTTCAGGTTTACAGATCTGGAGAGGTTAATCAAATTTCCCTTTTAAATGTCCCAAAATGAAACCATCAAACATGTGAAGTTATGAGCTCATGGTACCAGTCATGATGAAACACAGAGACGGGGAACGTCTGCCCAGCAGGATTTACATAATAATACTGGGTCTATAAATAACATCAACAGTCTCACTGTCACTGAGCTCCAACGTTTGAAACTCATAATGGTCCTTTCTTAGGTTAAGTGGATCTGTCAGTACTGAAGGACTGTCATTACATTGTCATTCTAAGTAAATATTTGGCCTTAATTTATGCTGAATGCATTTGGGAACAAAAGGTTGGGAACAAAAAGGCCTCAAACAGGGAGCTGAAAAGATGTAAAGGTGTTTTCACAAGTTTCTTTAGTTGTACAACACTGGCCCTCTTTTCATTATCCTGGTTTCCCTTTAGGTTGGGCTGAATGCTTCCTAGTGCCGGTCTTTTGGTCCTCTGTATCTTGCGTTTCTTAACCTCCCTGCTGTAGAAAATTGTGTAGAAATGGTGAAGAGGAGAATTCTGGCTTGCAGCGCCCTCAACTGGTTAAAAGAGGTTCATCATTACGCTGTAATGACATGTTTTAAACAGAGATGGCGCAGAGAGCACAAGTTATGAGTCTTGCAGCTTTAAAGAGAATCACACAGTGTAACAAAGTTGTAAAGGTGTTTTAAGAAATCTGGTCCAAGGAGACCCATGCCATTTTATTGGTATTGCTATACATGGTATTGATTATATCGTACAAACCCCTAACATTAAAGATATTCAATACATACAATGCACAATTGGTAACCAAGGCAACATGAACTGGTAAAAAAGGAAAAAATGTTTTTGCCAACACCACTGACATTATGGCATAAAAATAAAAACAACATTTTCAATGAATGCAACAGCATCAACCAAAAGTCAAAGGGCACATATACAATTAATAACAATAACAATAATTATAAAAAGATAAAGAAAAAATACAATTAAGAAAACTGTCGTCATTGAACACAAAAAATGTAGGTTAAGTCTGAACCCAATATACAATAAAATTCTGCTTGTATGGTTCTCAGATCTTCAGATGTCTATCCGATGGCTGGATGTTCTGCAGGAACAAACTCACGACTGAACCGTAACACAGCTGCTGTCTCTGAAGATGCAACAAACATGACAAGACTGAGTTAATCCACTTTACAATGAGCTTCAACGCGTTAACTAACCACCTTAGTAAACATGAGCAAACAATATATTATGGACTAATCTTGCCTTGAACATTTTCTGTTACTTTTTTTAAATCGAATGTTGTATCTCTTTACTTAGCCATCGTGCAACAAACTAAGATTAACTAAAAATTGTAATAACTTACATCATTATGAAAAATATTGTAACAGAACCTCATTGTAAAGTGTTGAACAGTGATTCAGAACAGTGACCAGATGAACAAGCTTTAACCCGACAGGAAAACTGAAGAGAACGTTTCTAGAAGATTAAAGTTTAGAAACGCAAACATTGGGACTGACAGCACCAGAGAAAACATCAGCAACGCTACATCCTCCGTTTAAAAAGACAAAAAAAGGTGTTTTAGAGGTATTGTTCCATCATTAAACAATTAATCTGGTACTGGTGAGTTATGTTCTTGAGTGACATGTGGTCAGATCTGACCTTTCATTAATGAAGGCATCACCAGAAAGCGGCAATGAACAGTCGACTTAAATACTTTGTCTTTTTAAAAGAAATGAATCGCTTTACCTGTTCATACTTTTTCAAGTCAAGAGGTAGGCAGGAGGCACTTCAGAGTTTATCCATCAATTCTGGTTCATAAAAAAGGTTTCAGACGCCTCTCCCCAACGACAGGACAGGTGTGAGTTAAACGCAACAACGTTTCTAACTGAAAATGTCAGTACAGCATGTTTTCAGTAGACCTGTCCTTTATAAAGATCACTTTTAACCTCATTAATATACTCTGAATCTCACAAAACAACATGTACTGGTCATGTTTCACCACAACATTCATTTAAAACATGTTTCTTGCTTCAAAGATGATTTTACTCATAATGAAGCATATATTTTATGCCATCATTTTTATACGTTAATGGTGAAGAATTGAATTAATGTTGATATCTGAATGACTGTATTACAATAGTAACACTTGAGGGCAGAAATGTAAATGTTTTAGTAATATTGTGGTAAAATAGACCCTTGACATCTTTCACGAGACTCCAGTACACCACTGTGAGATGCTGCGTGTGTCGCTATGGTTACAGACAACACGCATCATCACGCAATAACTATAAAAAACATTCATTCCCATCAACATGTTCACAGTCCCTCACTGGAGACAAAAGGCTAAGAGACACATTTTCCATACGTGACAAAACCAGTGGGGCTCATTCTCCATTTAAAAACAAAACAAACGTTTTAAACAAAAAATAACACTATATTATTTCACGACTCAATTCTGCACAGGGACTAAAATCAAACATGTTTGTGTAACTTTGGTGTTTTCCTCTGTCTGTCTCTGTGTTGAGAGTGCAAAGCAACAGAAGTCTCTAGTCTTTAATGAGTCTGTAGACGTGATACTGCGCTCCGTGTTCACTGGCCGACACTTCAAACACAAACGCTATACACAGCAGAGTCTCCTGTGTTTCTCTGTTTGTCACCACCTGTAGGCCGCAAAACACACAACAAATCATCATCTACTCATGCCCTCCCAAAACCGTATGACTTTATAATGAATGCTTGTGTTGAAACGTTTGCAGAGCGTTGTGTGAGTGTTGTGTTTGTGATTTTACCTGCAGGATGGTGAAGTTTTCTAACACGCTGTTCATCATGTATTTCTCCGGCAGGTGCTTGAGTTTGTGGATAAAGTTGATCATGTATTCACACATTGGAGAGCGATGGATGCGATACAGACATTTTCCTCCCTCCACACGAGAGTATTCTGTCTGTGAGAGAAACAGGGCTGTTATAACAGCTCAGCAAACACGTCAGTCCCTCAAACACCAGCGTCTGATGAGAAATTCACCTCCACTTTCTCCACCACCTGCTTGCCGAAGGAACAGACTTTGGTGGAGACGGTGATGGTCATGTTTTCTGAGCTGCTGTACTGACTGCTGACGCCGTAGAAGGATCCCGGCCCATCCTGAACTCCACCGTTACTGAGATCCGCCTGAGACGCAGAACATAAGCTGTTCTGAGACTTTTGCAGGTACGGATTTTACATTGATCTACTTATTTAACATGGAACTACTTCAGCTCACCCAGAACTTGACCAGGAAGAAGGCGTTTTGAGGGCCTTTCTCATACAGCTCCTTCAGTCCTCCTTTCTTCTCAGGGAACTTGTCACAGATCTGTCTGATGTCCACAGCCTCCAGCAGAGGGTCGCTGTAAGACGGGTTTGTCTGGCCGATGTGAACAAACAGGTGTTTGCTGTACTGTACAGAGAAACATGATGTTGTTACTGAGATTCACTCTTCTGTTGAAGCTTCTTGATGTTCTTCTGGACTCACGGTGTCCTGGTCCTGAGGGACCTCCATGAAGGCAGAGTACTCCAGCAGACGCAGTTTGGCGGAGGCGATGGTGCGGTCCTGCCACACGGGCACAGCGGTGGCGGCCGGAGGAAGAGGAGGAGCCAGAGGCTCGTATGCTGGAGACAAACACAAGGAGGCGTTAGTGAGACACAGAGATTATATCGTATCACTGTGTTCTGCTGTAGTTAAAACAGTATCATCACATGCAGAAACATCTCAGGAACGCTGAAAACACGTTGATGTGGAGGACTGCTCTCAGCAGTGAGTGTGTGACACTTACAGGACAGCGCGGGCTGAACAGAACCTGACAGGTTTGGATAAGAGGCTTGGGCTGCAGCAAATGGCTTGATGCTGAAAAAGAGAGAGATCAGGATTTGTTCAATCATATGCAATGACATATTTAACATATTTACTTACACAAGACATTTTATAATGAGATCATTGAATGTTCACTACAGGAGTTCAGGGTTTATGCCTTTAAATGGCTCTCATCTGTGTATTTATGATGAAAGTTGTGATCTCACACATAACACAGTTTTGTAACACACACACTCACACACACACACACTCACACACACACGTGTGTGTATGAGGGACTCACTCCTGAGAGGGTCCAGGCTGTGGGATTGGGGTCGGCCAGAACTGCAACAGAAAAACAAGTTAAAGTTTATTATAGATCTCTGTGCATCAGAACACAACTGAGATCATCTCGTACCCGCGCGCTGGGGGGGTAAGGGGACTGAGGAAGAGGAGGAAGAGGATTCTTGATTAAACTCGGAGACACGATCTGAGCGGAGGAGAGCGACGCCATGTTCTGTAGAGCCTTATCTTTAGACGCTTGATCCTGAGAATGAGACACAGGTGAGCCGAAGGTTTCATCAGACACAAATGAGCCACACTGGTTAATGACAAACAGCATTAATTAATGCAAAGCAGCCTGCTGCAGTCCAACAAAGACATCAGACACAAGCTACAGAAGATGAGAAACGTTTACAAAAGATCAGACAGCAGAAATCACAGAGGAAACTATAATAACACCAGTCATCATGAAAACACTGAGTTACTCTGTAGAACACAAAACAATGCTTTATAATAAACACATTCCCAGCAATGAGCGCACATATATCCGCAGGTCTGGAGCGCTGTTCCGCTGTTCCTGAGGCTGCATTTATGAGTTCACTATAAAACTGGCATGAGAAACTTCAGAGACCCGCTGATGTAAGAATCGACACACACCACAGGACAGGAGAAGATCTATCAGACCAGAGCTGAGCCTGTGTGCAACAGCCAAGCAAAGCCAAGCAAACACACATCAAACATTCACACAACTTAAATCCACACTTACCAGGTTCATGGCCTGAATCGAAGACAAGAAAAACCATTAGTACAACATCTCAAAGAGCAGTTTGAGACAGGAAGAACACTGGACTGTTTCTAGACCTTAAAGTGACATTTAGACCTACAGTTTTAACAGCCTGTCATCAGGCAAACATTGTCATACTAGTTTCTCAAACTAAACACATGCAGTTAACTGTAGGCCTGTTCCTTTAAAATCATTACTACAACATATGTAAACTTGTTAATAAATGATACGAACTGTGTAACATTATCTGAGGCACCCTGTACTCCATAAATACACAACATCTCCAATGCAACACCTCAAACAACTTATATTTATTACAGATATTACCACAAATAGAAATCATGAAGTCTGAAAGAGAAACTTGAATGATATGTGAGACTCAATGAAACTCAACAGTGGAGTTTGGTTACAAGAACGAAAGGTTGAAACAGCGTCGCAGGAAAGGCAACAGATGAGGAGCTCAGCGGTGCAGCAGATGCGATCATGCGCCAGTGCAAAACTAACATCGCTGCGCTACACGAAACAACATGCTGATCTCTTACAGCTTGTTTATCAGACACTCTGACAGAAGCAGCTCAATGCAACACTCTGACCTGCCAATCAATAACTGGAGTTATCCTGATCTCTCATTGGTTCATGCAAAGGCAAATGTCAATAAGCCCCTCCCCACCCGCAGGAAAGCGCATACCTTCAGCTTTGACTGTATGTCGCGACATTTTCTCCTGGCAAGAACCTGCAAGTGGCTAGAAACCTGCAGAGGAGTAAAGCAGGAGAAGAGGAGGAGAGACGGAGCGAGAGGAGGAAGAGAGAGAAGCCGTAACCATCGAGGAAAGAGCCGTCGTGTTTTTCACGTACCTTAATACCTGCTTGATACTCGCGCACTTTCTTCCGCGCTAACACCTGTATGTGACTAGATACCTGAAGAGTTTCAAACACACGTCACATGACAGCACACTGTTTACTGAGTTCACACCAGAAGCGGTTACAGTGATAGTCACACTAGTTATGACTAGAGTTCAAATGTCAAACGTCTTTCTAACCCACTCAGAACATGCAAACAAACTTAAACTACACACTGCTACAAACTATATAAAAAAGATATCATATAAATAAGCGCTCTATAATATACATATGATATAACATATGTTACAAAGCCGTGGAGGTAAATACCTGTTTTCTTGTGCGTGTTTTGCCTGTCCTTAGCTTGATGTATCTGGCAATAAGCTCATTACGACCTGAAACATAAATACAAGCCGTGTTTAGACACAGAATCTGCACAACTGTGAACTGAACGCACCTCATCTCCACCACCAGAGAGCAGCAGTGTGCAAACATCACAGTACAGTAACAGTTCAGAGGTTTGCAGCAACATGCAAACAAACACTGAGTTAAAAAGGAGCTGTAGATTTACACACAACTCTTGAGGTAAATCACACAAAATACACACATAGTAATCAGGTAGAACCATCAAATGCATTAAAATCAGTCTGGAAATGAATGTGTGTAACTAATGAAGCTGTTCTCTCTCCTGAGCTGTGCTGCACGTTTCACCAGCAAACACATCACCTGCAGATATGTGTGTTTCACTTTTAACAGTGTACAGAGACCACCGCACTGAGGTTTAATAAGACCTGTACACCCTCCCTCTCTCCATCTCTCTCTCCCTCCCTCCCTCCCTCTGCATTCTTTGCATTCCACTGTGCCTGTGACATCTGCCCTGCACAGCTTACAGAGAGAGAGAGAATGAACTGTTGTTCATCAGACAGACTCATGTGTCCCTCCAACACTTTTCTCTCATGACAAGCGTGGCATTCTGTCACAGTCTGGTTCAGGCTGGGGTTCCTGCAGCCTTCAGCAGTAAAACAGGTGAAATAACATCTGACACTGTAGTAGCTCTGAAACCAGACAGGTGACATTTCTTCATTCACAGCTCGCTGTAGAGGTTCTATCATCCTTAAATGACGTTTGACAGTGACACAAGCAATAATATTAATCACAATAATCACTTTAATAGTCTACAGAGCCTTTAGTGAAACAGAGTTCTAATGTTAAGGGTTTTTACAGCCAAACATGGTCCTTTTGTGTAAATGACATATAATACATACATATAATTATAAGGATAACTTACCAGCTGTGATATGAGGTCTGAAATGTGATTTAATGTGATGGGTTACAGCTAGGTTAGTTAAACTGCACAGTCAAACAACAGACAGTTTATCTAAAGGTCAAATCAACTGACAAACCAGTTTAATCTAAACCGTCACACAGGCACTGTACCAGTACCACCTGAAATCTGACTCAAATAAAGAGCAAAGAGAAATAAAAACAAGAATTAATGATATGTTTCTAAACCACACTCACACACATACATACATACATACATACACACATACTTACACACACATACACACTCACACACATACACACATACACACATACTTACACACACATACATACATACATACATACATACACACATACATACATACACACACACACACACACACACACACACACACACACACACATAATACATACACACACACACACACATACACACACACACATACACACATAATACATACACACATACATACACAGCAACAATGTCCTATCAACAATGTTATTATTCAGTATTTTCTTATCTGACACAGGAGATGGAGTGTTTAGCTCTCTGGTTAAACACTGAGTCAGTAAATGTGTCTATTTAACATCAAGGGAGGATAAAGTGTGAATGAACCTGAAGTTAAGCTCCAGTCCAACATCAAGTTACCCCCGTGCTACATGTTCCCTACACAGACAGACACATCCCACTAGCAGCAGGAAAAAAGTGTGAATATAACATATTCACATATCAACATATAAAAAAAGATTTATATATTATTGATATTGATAACTTGCTGTCTACTTAGGCAGCACAGTGTGGTTTTAGACGGAGCCAGGGTTGGGGACTTCCACTCATTTATGGCTAGTAGAGTCCCTAGACAGTGAACTCTCAGATCAACAGTGAAAGTGTTGCGCTTCCTGTGAGATCAGCCTGAAAACATGGGCCGTTTCTTCATCGGCACCGGGCTGAACTCAGAACGCTTCCTCTGACTCAGTCTGCTAATTCAAACCAGCACTTCAGTTTGTCTGTTTCTCCACCACAGCCAAACACCTGGAGCTCCAAACAGCCAAACTGCCCCCCATCTGTGTTACACATCAGAAGCTGAGGCGTCTCTCACAGCACAAACTGTTACCCTATTTCACCACCAGCACCCTAAAGCTGTACAGCAGTTTTACTGAATAACAATATGAGCGACTACATAACAGATCACAGATCAGTTTCTTCATTTGATTCACAAGACTGAGTTTATAATACTGCTCTATAAATAGAGCTGTCAGCTCCAGTTTGTGTCTTTCGTTGAGTTTAAAGATGTACTCACACTAAACACTGTTGCTTTGACTCATTCCTGATCACCTAAAACAAACTGCAATTTTCGGTTTCTAACAGAGATGACAGAAACAAAAGTTATCAAACCACGGGCAGCCCTGCCTCACTGAAGACAACACAAAGAGAGAGAAGATGGAGGAGAAAGAGGAAATCTTGTGGGGGAACAAACCTTGATTGAGCAAGACAGACAGAGCTGGTTTTACCACTTTCAACTGGGTGAGATGAAGGGAAACAAAAAATAAACAACAATTTTAACAGGTCTGAAAATAAGTGTCTAATAATGAGAAGTGATTAAAGCAGCTCACAGAGGAATGGGAGTTCAGACCAGAGACAACGTGGAGAGGGGCGGAGAGAAACAAGATGGAGAGAAAGATGCGTTCCTGAGAAACCCGTCTCCCGCTCAGCCTGTCGCTCTTCTGCTGCTGCAGGACAAGTGCAGACCTGTTCCATCCTGCTCTCTGAAAACACAACTAACCCCTGTGTGTGTGTGTCTGTGTGTGTGTGTCTGTGTGTCTCCGTGTGTTTGTGTGTGTCTGTGTTTGTGTGTCTGTGTGTTTGTGTGTGTCTGTGTGTGTCTGTGTGTCTCTGTGTGTGTGTGTTTGTGTGTGTCTGTGTGTGTGTGTCTCTGTGTGTTTGTGTGTGTCTGTGTGTTTTTGTGTGTCTGTGTTTGTGTGTCTGTGTGTGTCTCTGTCTGTGTGTGTGTGTGTCTCTGTGTGTGTGTGTGTGTGTGTGTGTGTGTCTGTGTGTGTCTCTCTGTGTGTGTGTGTGTGTGTGTGTCTCTGTGTGTGTGTGTGTGTGTGTGTGTGTGTCTCTGTGTGTGTGTGTGCGTTTGTGTGTGCGTCTGTGAGTGTCTGCACTCAAGTTCCTTCTCTATTGAAGTTTCCACTGAAAAGCCACTAAGAAACGAGTTTATGAATGAAATCTGTAGACGTCCATCATAAATAAATGTCAGTGATGTGGAGATTAAGCTGAACATGAGCTCACATGATGCAGAACTTCATAAGGGTTAATGAATGAAGAAACATCTTCACCTTTCTAATTATCTGTCCTTTATCTCCCTCACTCTTATCTTTCTAGTTTTCATCCTTCCATGACTGTCCTCTATCCATCCCACATACTATTTGAAAACATGACATACACAAAACGTTCCCTTTGCAAAAGCTTTACAGATATGATCTAAAGACTCAACGGTTGATCTACAGAAATGTGTTTGTAAGAATCTGTAAGTTTCTCTGTAACTCTGTAAATCGTTTAGTCTTAATGTTCCTCCAAAATTCCGGAAATTTCGCAGCCAATAATTGCTTCCCTCAAAACAAATAAAACAATTGTCAGCCAGAAGCTACAGGACGAGGGCTGGGCTGAAACTGAAGGTTGACGCTGTCAGAGACGTGAGAGATTTTAAACAGTTTTAAAGATGCGGTCTTACACACTCACCGTACATCTTCCCCTCGTCTGACAGGATGATCTTGCGTCTGCCGCAGGGCGGGTAGATGGCGAGAGCCTCCTGAAAGCTCTGCTCGATGTCCGGGCTCCACACGCCCTCTGCGTCTCCATCCATGCTTTTGTCCAGCTCATCCGCCCCGTCCTCCAGCCCCTGCTCTGGGCTGCCGTTCGCACTCCACTTGTTGGACGCAATGGTGACGGCTGCTGCCGGGCCCTGCAGACCCCCACACTGCACTGACGGACTGACAGACACACATTACTTCAGTCATTCTTACAGAGAACACTTTTAAAGTCACCATGAAAATGAATTTTGACTTTTTTTTACGCGGTGAGATACAGACTCAAGCTGAAAAGATTCTAGAATAAGAAATGAAAAATGCAGGGCAAGATTTTTTATGTCATTGAAAGTTGGAGGAGTAAAAGCTGTCTGGCCACTGGGCAGTAATACAGTCAGAGGAATACATCAGCAGAAATAAGTCGTCGTGTCAAGCGGGAAGGGAAATATTTATGATTAAAAACACGAGAGCAACAACACCAAAATAATGACATGCACAGATGATTCATTAATAACCACTGCACTATTCCCTATGGAAATAAGAACAGTTAAAGGTCCATTCTTGATGTTACTGAAGAGTCATTCACAACTAAATAACTCAAATTTGGTTTAATTCTCTCGTCCACTCATTACAATTTCCTCCCCACTAACAGCCCAAAACGACAAATGAATTTGCTACATTATATAAAATCTATCTTAAAGGGTTAGATAATTAATGCTGGCCTGCAAAAACACTTGTGGTTGAGAGTGAGCGTCCAAATGTGGCCGTCTAAATGTCTGAACACGGTTAAAAGATGTTAAGTGTTTTTCAGCCTGCTTCTTACTCGCAGGGTATTGTTCATGAAGAGCGTGTCCCAGGAGTCAGTGGTATGCCCACATGTTCCAGTCTTTTATTTCAGTATTTCTGCTGATGTTGACAGAAAACCACAGCTCGGGTAAATACAGTGGACTCCGATTGCGACCTTTTGAGGATATTCAAACACTCTGACTACACACGCACACACACGCACGCGCACGCACGCACACACACGCACACACACTAAGCCTGACTTGGCAGTCCGTACACACAGAATGAGCAAAACAACAGACAGCGCTGGAATATGTGAGCACTGTAATGACTTTGACATTGCAGACTCAGAGCTCAGCACAATCTAACACACTGGCACGAATCATTAGCGATTCAACATCATCCCAAATCTCAAACAACAACAACATTCATCCGGTAAGATCCTACTGAATGTTGAGAACCGAGGTCACGCCGAGGCGAAGATGTTTTCTCACATCGTGCAGAAACCAACATTTGGAGGTTTGATCTCAGATGGAGAAATCCGGCCCTGTTCACGAGCTCCAGTCGGGTTTGACGAGAAACACTCACAAAGTTCAGACGAATCTGTACTCTACAGTCAGAGAAACGTAACAGGGGTTAGAGAGGGGCTAGGGTTAGGTTAAACTGTTTACTACCAGCTCTGAAAGAAAACAACAGAAGTCTGGGGAATGTCTTCATTCAGAGAGATAAGTAAACATGTGTGAGCACTCACACTGGGAGAGATGAATGTGTTACTGGGAGAGCTGGGCCCAAATTCAAGACATGTCCTTATTAAGGAAGTGTGGTGTGCTCTCTCTCTCTTTCTCTCATGTCAACCCCCTCTCACTCTACCCTTTTCCCCACCCTGCGCTCCCTCTCACTCTGCCCAAATAAGGAGAGGAGAGCTAAAGTTGAGGGAGGGGGCCAAGCAAGGAGTGCTGGAGTTAAGGGAGGGGTGTTGGGGGGCCCAGTTTAGACATCCACTTCAAAGCCTAAAAAACACTGGGATTGTTTTGGACAAATGCACCATCAGCACGCCTGAAGACCTGGAGGTTTCTGTGTAATGCTAACAGCAGGAAACGGACTTAAAACACGCCCTGCTGAGATACTGGTGCTGTTTTGATACATACTATAACACTAAAGACTGCATTTATATAGCATGAGTTTCAGACAAATTAACAATGACAAGTAAACGAATAATCTTTGTCCTGGAGCATCTAAAATAAGCAGCAAAACACACCGACAGACAAAAAGATCATTTCTGATACAGAAACTCACATCTGGTAATTCACTCTCTAATTCCTGCATCCTGAAAATCAGACATGCAGACAAAGAGCAAAAATGACATTGTTTGAAAAAGCAGGAGAAACAGAAGACAGACACAACTGCACAACATCTGTCCCAAACAAACACTCTTATCAAAGCACACATTCCTCTAACATTACCGCTCCAATACAGCTTTCCTTCATTATTAAAGTAAACACAAGCCCAGAGGGGCTGAGACTCAGTGAATCAGTGACTGACACAGATCTGTACTTTATAATGCTGCCTCTCTCTTCATCAGTCTGTACTGCAGGAATTTCTACTGACTGAACTGAGCTGAGATCTCTCACACGTCTACTGACTGAACTGAGCTGAGATCTTCTGCTTATACAGCAGCAACTGCCGTTATCAGATGCAATATTGTCACCACACTGTTTCCCGTGAATTATATTTACTGAAACTAGTTCAAAGATCAACTCTGTAACAACAAGACCAGAAAAACCCACTTCAAAACTTGTGTGGTAATATCAGTTCCAAAACATGGCTGTCTGACCAACTTTCCCCACTGGGGTCTTATGTGGATAATGGAGGAGTTCAAGTGAGACTGAGGTTGCCAGAAACGTTCTTACCAGAATCATGACGGCTGTAGTTCCAGGAACGAGGCAAAGGCTGACAGTTACATAGTGGCTGCTTCTGATTTTTCTTTTAAAAGAGGTTATGATTCAGAAGACTGAAGAGATAAAACATCAAACCATACAGCTGATATAAATATCTTCCACAGAAGAACACAATCATAAAAAACTAAATCAATCACTGATCTCTGTTGGTAAAGACACTGATCTTACATATTCAAGAGCTGTTTTTCTGCTCTCATTAAATCACTGTATTATATTTCAGGGACTCCACAAACTGACAGAGCAGCTGAGGGACTTTCCAGTCCAACACAACTCAAGACTCAGAGAACTGAGGTCCATCTGGAAGTTCCTCACCCCCGCTGGACACGGTTTGGCGGGAAGGAGCGAGTGAAGGATCTGGTTGAGGAGGAATGTCTTCACACAGTTGAAAGACAGAATGAGGGGGTGTGATGGAGAAAAGCGTTGGAAGATGGGCGGAGTTAAAAACCATAACCTACAGATATGAAACCCAAACAGAAGGCAGGAGAACTCTGGAGGTGCTGGTACTGATCTTACTGACAGCACAGGACTAACTAATTCAACAGTCTACACACTAAACCCACACCTGGACACACGACTGAAGTACTAAACATCTAGTCACAGCTACAATGACCCGTTTAACTACTGAAACAAATGCACAGTTCTCTCAGCAAAAGTTCCTGCAACTGTTTTTCCGGTTCCGAATGTGAAAGCTGTTGGGAAACTGTTGCAGCTGAAACACATGCTGGCAAAAACACCCCCGGCAAAATCCCTGCAGACGGTTTCTACAACACACCCGCTTCTCACACACACGCTCCTCACACACACACACACAATACAAATACTCCTACAACACACCCGCTCCTCACACACACACACACACACACACACAATACAAATACTCCTACAACACACCCGCTCCTCACACACACGCTCCTCACACACACACACAATACAAATACTCCTACAACACACACGCTCCTCACACACACACACACAATACAAATACTCCTACAACACACACGCTCCTCACACACACACACACACGCTCCTCACACACACACACACGCTCCTCACACACACACATTTATTTTTATGACAGTATAATTCATCACAACTGCACCTGACTAAGAAAACTACCTCCTGAACACCGTCAGTGTGACTCAACGTGTGAGGAAACGTTAATGCACAGCAACAACATCTCAACATTCCTCACATATGCAGAAGAAATTTACATACCAAGATTCTGTCAAAACTTTTGCTGGGCGGTTAAAAACGCAGAGAGCGTGTGATTGGTGGAAACGGTCTGGTCATGTGACTGCAGCAGTCTGAACATGTCTCTGGAAACTGATATACGTGGACTCCTGTTGCAAACCCGCCTTTCTGGTGTTTTTTTGTTTTAGCATATTGAATTCAGCACACTTAACACAGGCTGACATGCATTTAATGCCGTGTGCAGTTTTATCTGGTTTATCAGCTGAAAAATAATTATCAGAATAAATAGAGAAACTTTGAAACATTTTCTCAATATACTTCCAAGAGATTATCTGAGAGCCAAAGATTCTGATCTCAAAACATCTTTCATCTGCTTTACATTTATTCCTCTGCTTCCACTCCATGTCTGTCTGTCTGTCTGTCTGTCTGTCTGTCTGTCTGTCTCTCAGTTCAGCTGTAATAAATGCTACTCTGCTCCTCCAATAACTTCCTTTAACTTCCTTTCTGGCTCAGCACTCAGGAAACAATCAGAGCAGTACGACCGTCTGAGAGAGACAGAGAGAGAGAGAGAGAGAGAGAGAGAAATTAAAAGAACAAAGACTATTAAACGCATTTCATGTTTTCATTTCACAGAACCACCATTCATAAGTGACACAGTCAGTCAATAATAATGAGGGTTTAAACAGGCAGTTTGATGGACACTAACAGCCTCTGATTTGTAAGGACTGGTCTGCATTCACATCTCATCATATGGTTTTCCCTTCATTCCTGACTCAGAGGAAACAGTGACACACGGCTCTTTATGTGCTCTACAACTCACTCCAGCTGATTCAGCACTTTCCTCGGAAAACCTTCAGAACTTTCTCCTGCCTGATCCGGTCATGCAACGGCAAACACTGACGCCACAGCGCATGAGACAGACCTGCACAGAGAGCAGCTATCGCCGCTGACACAATAACAGCTCATACACTGAAACGTCATATCTGCACTCCTGTATCCTGTGTGTTACGATACCACAACACATGCCATACAAACATACAGATAAACACAATTCAACAGTCAATCAACTCACAAGATCATGTGTCTGTAGAAACACGGCTACATCACAATGGATGATGGTCTTTCGTACAAATGTTTGTGTTCAAAAATAATTCAATTATTATTTTGAAAAATGGCAACAGTGTTATATAAAATAGTTCTTAAACTGTGATCAGTAACCAGTACAGGGGAAATCGTCTTTTACTTAATAATTATAAAAATCTAGAAACCAAAATATTTGTCATCACACAAACAGTTCAGTTGAAGAACTTACAGAAAGTTTATTACCTTCAGACAGACAGAAACACAGGTTTTACTGTTCTAGTCTCTAGCTCCCTTCCTCAAAAGTCTTATCTGTCAATCCCTCGCACAGGAAATGTGTATAAACAAGCATCTCAGCGCCGAATGTAAACACTCATGAGCAGCGATACATCAGAATTAATAAATGATAACATGCTGTGTGTGTTGCTCACACATCCAGTTTCCTTCAACTCCACATCAGGGTGGAGCTAATATTTCATTTAAAAAGGAAAAAGTTCATTTTTGAAAGTTTCCTTCTGTTAACCCACTGAGTCTGAAACACAAGAACATAGGATGACACGGGACACGTTTTTAAGATAAACTCACAATCTCTCATCTCTATTTTACTCTCTCTTTAAATGCTTAGACACACAATCACATATAAATGGGCACTCCATAGACATCTGTTGTTTTTACACACAGCTAGTTATAAACAATATAACATAATTCTGTATTTTTAGAATAAAAAACTGCCCACGTTTGGGTACAAATTTGGCCCAATATACGGTTAAGCAAACACACACACACACAGAATATTTGTTCAGGGCTGTGTTGACAGACAGATAAGTGGTCACCATTTGGAAAGCCACTTGTACAGCGGGTGCTAAAAGGACGGTTTGGTCGGCACAAATGGAGAAAGACTCATTATAGTCTCAGCTGGGCCCTTAACACAAACCAGCTAGAGGAATTGTCAACTAACCAACAACACAAACACATGTGGCACAAATAACCTGCTCCAATCTCACACAGGATACGCTTGAAGCCGCTTCATTTCTTCATCGAGCTCAACGCAGGTGAGACTTCACTGCAGTTCTACGTTAAATAGCTGGAGAAGAAAGAACCTCAGAGCAACAACAAACAAACCATTGAAACTGATTTGTTAGCTTATTAAACAGTCAACAGAGTTATTTAGTGAATAGAAACAACGACTGATATTGAAACAGCCACTGCAGAGCTGCATCTGAACAACAAATGCGACTTGTTGCAGAAGCCATAAAAGGCAACGTGCAACATCTGCTAAAAATCACAAAATGTAAGTTTAATTCAATTACAACGCAAGTAACAGGCCTGACCTCAAGATTTCTGTACAGGAAGGTTCAAATGTGGCTAAACCGCTACAGAACCGAACACAAGAACCACGACTCCCATCTAAACAGACCTAAAACACAGAGGATAAAATAATGAAGATGCCAAACACAGCGACAGCAGTTCACAGGTTAAAAATGACACCTGTAGTAGCCTTTCATTTAAACTGTACCTGTGTCTCACCTCAGAGACTTTATAAACACCAGAAACAGTCTTATAGTGACTTACAGTAACGCGCACACATCACATAAGTGACAAAAAACAGCACAAGTAGCTGTAAGTTAAGACATAGAGACCTACTTTTTACTTTCTCTATTTTTATATGTTACTATTGAGACGTATATACTGGTCATACATATACAGTGAACTACAGGACACTGAGACAGCAGGAATACGTCAGTAAACTGCAGACAGACAGATTGTGTCAATATATTACAAATCATCTGTTTATCTGTAAGTCAACTGTAACACATTGTGTACAATTTCATGTAACCTAAAAGTTCACCCACATCTAATCACATTAAGACCATCTGTGTGAGATTTAGAGACCCAGCCTTTCTGAAGCCGATCAACTGTAACCAACCCAAACCGGCAGCAGAACCAGAAGAGGCAGTTTGGACTAAACTGACACAGAGAACCTGATCAACAGCATTTCTGTTTATCGAAACCTCCTAGTTATAGTAAATCTGTCCAACTCGTTAACCACATTTACATACCTCAACATTTACATATTCATGAGCAGCAAACACTGTTAATGAGTGTTAAACACATACAGATAAACATAGTTAATACTGAGACTTCATCTGAGGAGTTAACCCAGTTAACTTAATGTTTCATTGGTCTGGAGCCTCTTAAACAACTGCAACAAGTGATTTATTGAGAACAACAATGAAACACTGAAATAATAATGACGGTGGGATTGACAAACTTAATCTGATGGCACAAAATAATAAACACCAGAACGCATCACATATATGACAGTAAATCATGTCTTTACTGGGTTACAAAGGTTAAGTCAACAACACACTGGTGTCTGTTACTGGACTGGTTACTGGCTGTTTACTGGCTGTTACTGGACTGGTCACTGGCTGTTACTGG
>JBAJNP010009653.1:0-17733 GCA_036877545.1 Yasuhikotakia modesta | reverse complement strand
ATTGAGTTTTTGGATTCATTGAGAACATGGTTGTTGTTCAATAATAAAATTAATCCTCAAAAATACAACTTGCCTAATAATTCTGCACTCCCTGTATGTGTGTGTGTGTGTGTGTATGTATGTTTAGATGTGTGTGTGTGTGTGTGTATGTATGTATGTATCTTTTTGCACATCAGCTCAGTCCTCTGCAGTCAAGCTGCTCTGGTGCCAAGTTCACTAGCAGTTCATTTTGCGCAGCCATAAATAAGACTCAGAGGGTGCAATTGATTTCTCGCCCTCTATTTCTCCGCTCCTCCTCTAACTGCAGTATAAATCAGCAGAACTCGCGTATGGCAGCGATCAGCTGGGTTTCAAAATTTTCTATGACAGCTTGTTGAGATTACGCTGTTATTTGATGCCCTTCTAAACTGTACCTGAGAAAGTAAATCTAGCTTCAGTTAATGCAGACTTTGGAAATAAAAAGGGCTGTTAAAAATCTCATTTACCCTGAAGCCATTTTTCTGCTAAAGAACCCCCCCACACACTCCCATTTTTCCAGTTTCTTTCATCAAGTCTTCTACAGTGACAGCAAGATGTATTTTCTCTCTTTCCTGCAGATGCTGAGCAATACCAAACTGCACCCACAGACAGTCTCTCAGTCTGTCAGTGTGTGAGTACACAAACACACATCTAGGGACATAAACATATGCATGAAAGCAAACCCAAACTGACTTGTGGAGGTTGGGTGATTTTACTACAATAACAAAAACAGTGTTGTTATACAATAGCACATTTCTGTGTGCTGATCATTTGTGGATGAGGGGAAACTTCATTATTTTTGCAACACTATATACAATCTTACAAAAGTCAATAATATTTATATCAATATTTTAAAACAAATAAAGTGTGAATATGAAGATAAAACTCATGACCAGCCTATGTTTGACCCAAAACTCTGTTAAATGTCAAGTTACTGATTGGGTCTGAGATGAACAGACCCAATCAGTGGATCACTGAAAAAAGCTTGTGGATCACTGAGAAAAGACACCAGTTAACATCACCACTAAATTGTTCCTGGTCGGCATTTTGTGCTGGAATAAAGTCATCCATAAACAGGGTTCAAAACAGAGCATGAAACATTTAGTTTTTCAAGTTACTGTATAATGTCAATATCTTATTATATGGGTTACATTGTGTTATAATTTATTTTATTTATAGCTTTAAAATTAAATAAACAAAATGTCAAATCAAATCAATTTTATTTAATCGTTCTCACAATAATAAAATTGTTGTGCCTCAAGGCCTCTTGATGCTTCATATTTACAGAAAACACAAAAGTTATGGACAACATACTAATTCAGTAAATCACTGGCT
Organism: Yasuhikotakia modesta; assembly: GCA_036877545.1. NCBI lineage: Eukaryota > Metazoa > Chordata > Actinopteri > Cypriniformes > Botiidae > Yasuhikotakia > Yasuhikotakia modesta. The sequence goes on along the minus strand of JBAJNP010009653.1, from coordinate 16,380 downwards.
TTGGCTACATGTTTGATGGTCCAGTGAAGTAAACTTGTGAGAGGGTGTGAAACCAAAGCCAACTGCAGGTGAATGTTACTTTATTTTTCCATCTTTGCTAAATGACCATCTTCTATCAAATTCAAAACATTGTGGTGCCTTTTCTCATAATTATATAAACAGTTTTTATTCACGGTGTTGGAACTATGAAGCCAGAAAACAGGCAGTCGGAGCCTTTGAGCCAAAGTACTTGTGCAGAAAGGTCATTTATCATTCTGCTGTTTGGCAGTGTTGTGGAATAATAATCTGTGTGTGTGTGTGTGTGTTTGTACAGCCGTGAATATTTTATGTCTGCACTGACCAATGACTCCTTTTGACTCCAGAGACGTCACAAATAATTCTTTACAGAGATGTTGACTGTATAAATTGAATAAAAAGATTACTCTTAATGAAGCGCGATATGGCAATAAACAAAAAATGAAAACACAAAATCCTGTTCGCTTCAGCCAAAAGGTTTATCATGTGACCTACTTTATTTTTTCTCTCTTTTTCATGTTTGCAATAAATGAACATACAGTTGTGGGACACCCACCTTCTGTTGGGAATTTTAAGGCAACAAATGAAAAACATGATGTTTACTCAGCTCCCTGCGAAGCCAGACCAGTGGTAACCAGGATACTAGCCAGACAGCAAGGATAAATGTTTTCCACTTCAGCAAGACACAAACCTCAGAATAAATAGGCTTCTTTTTTTGGCAATTAACCTTTCTTGATGGATGACAACAACTTATTTTAAAAAGCACCTTTATCACTATTGTCCAGCAAATGTTTTGGGGTTTATGACTTGGTGAGCAGAAGATCCATATTTTCCAGGTCATTTGCTAAAAGGACACCGGTGGAGTTTAATAGCAGTATCAGACAGCACTTATCTTATGGGCACTAAGAGATGAAGGAAATAGTTTGCGTACACTTGCACAACACCTGGTACACACAACTACGTGACTTGAAAGTCACTAGCTAACAGCTTTCTGTCTTTCAGATATGTGTCTTCTAAAAATCCATCTGTAGAAGTACAAGAACATGATAAACTGCAAAAAAACCCCCACAAACAAGCTTAACTTAACTTAGTAGTTTGTACGTTCTTGCCATCAGCATACTGAAAAACACTTGAACATGTTCATTGTAACTGAGTTAACTGAGTTCAACTGAGTTAAAACACAAACGTAACTGAGTAACATTTAATACATATCGAACAAAGAGCCCAAGCCGTATCCTGCAAAAATGATTAAGATTACAGCATTTATGGTTTAAATCAAACCCAGAGCTCCCTCATGTTTCAAACACGTAGGAAAATATCCTATTTATTGAAAAGAAAGTTTTATCTGTGCCATTTCTTTGCTCCAGAAGCCTGAATTATGACAGCACACAGAAAGCTGTTGCTCTTCATTTAATAAAACACTTGTAGTTCTTGCGTCAAAGGGCTGTTAATGGATAAGGGCTACAAAGACACTCCTTATTCAAATGGCCTCTGCAGATGCTGACCCTGACTTCTGATCTAATCGAGGAATTTATTTTCCAACAGGATTACGAGGTTAAAAATGCTTTTAGAGTTTTTTGCAAGTCTCTGTGTTTTGCATCATTGTCAGAAACGTCTAAAAGAACGTTTTCTTCTCAATAAACTGACCTCTGCTACAATGAGGTCACTAGGATTTTACAGTAAATGGTCACAAGATATAACAGTAGCAATTATATAACTCTCCTTTTCTCTGTGTTTTAAAAATAATTATCAATTACACACAAAAACACACATCAGTATATCTGTATATCTGAAAAGCCATATAACCGTAACTAAAGTGGTTCAATATTCACGGTAAAATACAATTTAAATAATTACGTTTTGAGAGATCAAGAAGCGCAGCAGCAAGCTGCTCTAACAAAACAACCCTTGTGCATGTTTAGTTCCTCAGTATAAACAAGAGTTATTTCTGATAACAGATCAGTCACTCCACATGCACTGAGAACATGTAGCCTATATAAAACACAGAGGTTAACCAATAATTGAGTATCATTGGTCTATCAACGCTGTACAACAGCCGTAATTTATCTGTGAAGGTAAAATCTGATTGGCCAGGAGCCAACCTTTCTCTCCAAAACCAAGCAAAGGAAGTGTTCTCCAAGTCATGCCTGATTAGAGTCCCAAAGGAAGAAAAACTCTCTCAGAACGATCCATTCTATCGGGTCATCTGGGGTAACCGTTTAAATGTTCAGAAACAGTTTCACAAGTGTTTGTTTCTCATAAATCACAGAAAGAATTTTCCAAAACCAAGAAACATAAAACAGACTTATGAGACTTTTGCTGAAAAATCCATTTCAATTGCAGTAACTGCTGGAAAGACAAACACTTTATTAATATTTAGGGAAACTACATACACTTGAACACCTGTGTGAACCGGAGGGACCTGATTTCATCAGCTGATATATAATGCAATGAAGTGCCCCTGTAGGGGCCACTGTACTTTTCGAGGCCACTGTATATTGTTTTACGTCTACAGGGAGAAGCTGAAGGACAGTGTGAAGACACTTGTGTGAGGGCAGAGGTGCAGTGGGTGTTGCCAGCACAAGAATCTGTGTCAGACTGCCATCAGAGCAGCACATAAAAATACACACACTGCACTGACAGCACGTGCAGCACCTGCTGTGCTTTGTCTTTGCATTATGTTGAAAGGGGGAAAGCAAGAAGGCCAGGCAGGGCAAAGAGGAAATGGGACAAGTCACTACCCAATGTGAGACACTTTGTGTTTTTGTTAATGCCCTGATGCCACAAGCAGGTGCTATATCATTGATCTTTATAGCAATAGTCTTGTGTAGAATACAGAGATCTTACTGCTTCCCAATATTGAGTCTATATTGTAATTTATTGTCCTCCTTATGTACATACCTGCATTTATCTCTGCTAACGCCACTGTAGTTCACTGAACACAAGTACTATCAGTCTGTTTGTGTGGCAATAAGGAATCTTGAAAGCTCTGATTGGGATGGATGGAGAGGAAATTAGGCTACTGAGACGAAAAGCTGAAAGACCAAGAAAGAGTGATGAAGAATGTGACACAGTGAAAAAGTGTTTTGAAAAGGTTAAATGAAGGAAGCGGATACTTACAGCAGAATGTAAACTGGGGTTAAAAATAACTGTCCAGAACACACACACAAACAAACACAGTCAAAAAGAGGGTATGAAATTCAATAACCTTCCAAGCGCTCACCAAACGCAAACACAGATTGTAGAGAGGAAGCACATTATTAAACAGTTAATTCTGGTTCTCTATTTTGATGGCTGAGCAGCATTCCAAGAGCTAATATTTAGTATTATAGCAATGGAAGATTTCACTCTTCGTACCACCCCTGCTTGTCTGTGTTTGTGGCTTTACTGAACCATTTCCATTGGCAGAGAACATACCACAGGCCAAACATGTCATGAAAACATTAGACTTTAAATCCTTCATTACTGTAACTTTCTTTGATGTTCAATGAATACAAGTCTAGACTTTCAGACAGAATTACAGCAGATTTATGTTCAATGGAGCACATGGTAATAATGTCTTTAATCCCTCCTAATTCCATAATAATGAAAATTTACAAAATTATTATGATTATTTTTTTCACTGTACTGACCGGCAATGTTCCCAGTACCTTTTTTGATGTTATTTGGCTGACTGACATTTTGTTATTACGCCAGATAAAATCTTTAACACTGCCATCCCTCAAAATCCATCAACATTTTTTAGAATTGTTGACTCATATTTTTGCAAACCAATATGCTGAATCAGCAAAAACAGTTTACCGCAAAAGGTTTAAATATGCTTTCTGATGCAGAGGAACAGTGGTTGCACACGCTCCTCATGGTGAAATGAATAAGTTTCCATGTGAACAGCGCTGTGGTTCTCGCGGCTCCCTGTCTGGCAACTGGACTTTGCTGAAGAGAAATGGCCACCCACCACCTTATGTAACACCAGGCTCTCGCTGTCCTGCGCCGTTATACTTTCTCCCCACGTCTCAAAGACATTATCCTTATCCTCCCCCCATTTTACCCCCCTGCCTAGCGTAAATAAACTGTGGTCCAAAAGGGCCCCGCCTGTGTACTGAACTGCCTGAGTCATAAGAACAGACTTGTGTTCCTTGCTGTCTACATCGGCCCGTGTCGCGTGAGGAGTACGGCAGGCAAAATGACGAAATCAATGCAGCGACATAATTGCTGGGCCTTTAACTGCAATACAACGTGCGCTGCAGGAAACATAATCTCTGTGGTGCGGTGGCTTGCCGCTCAGTGAACACTGTTAGGAGGAAAAACAGACAGTCTTCCAAGAATCTGACTTCCAATTTCCTTTGTACACATAGATTGCTGTGAAGTCTTCAGCACTATTGTTTGTTGATATATTTATTTAAAGCACAATACCCTTGAAGCAACCTGGCCTTGCTGAAGGACACAATGGTAACAAATCAGGATTATCAGTCTCATCAGAAGCAGTCCATGGTTTCCAGTCTTCTACAAGTGCAGTTCAGATCCTTAACTGGGAAATGTTACTTTTATTAAACATTTTGGGGTGGAACATTTACATAACATTTAAATGAATGCATTTAGCAGATATAGTAAAGTACACTGTATAAAGTGTATTACAATAATTTACACTGCATATAAACAGTCCCTGGGATTTACATGACACCAGCATTACTAGCACCATGCATAACCACTCATACCATCATTTTACTATCAGCATTTATATCCTGGTATTTTAACCGCAGTCCTGCACTGTCTGACTACAACAAGTACCTGCTAACATTTTAAGCACGTAACAAACATTTAACACTCACAAGTCCTTTGATAATTCTACAGCTAAGTCAGAATTAAAGAGACAGCAAATTAAGTCCTCTCCAAAAATTTTGCACATCTTGCATAATGTAAGCACACGAATTTCAATGACACAATCATAGACCGAGAGATATTAAATCCATCGCCAATCATCTTACTTTTCAAAGCCCAACAGCCCAGCATGTTGTACAAGTAATACTCCAAATTAACAGCCTCATCTCATTACAGCACCATCATGAACACGATTACGTGCCAAGCAGAGGAACAGCATTCGCAGCGGAGCTGAGAGAATTGATCTGTCTCTATCTGTTTATCATAGACGTTTATTAGCACGCACACATGATCTCAACAGCATGGGCCCTGCTGCAGCTGGTTCACCCCCTGCCAGCTCTTTCTCTCCTCCATAAGGCATCCTCATGTCTTTGAAATTCCTGCCAAAATCCGAGACTCATGCTAGCCAGGCCTCCCTAGCAAAACGTCCACAAACATTACTCGTCCAAAGAAATAACTCAAAATGCAGAACTGCTGTTCTTAATAAAACTGCAATCTGTCCTCAGAATACCTTTGAAAAGATGTGTTTTATGGGGCATGGCTAGAACATTTTCCTTAACAAGCGAGATTGGGGTTTGTTAAATAAACTTGTGCACATTACGATGATCTCACATGCTGTTAAGAACGCCAGTTTTTACCTCCAGCACCTACAGGCCAGATTTAATAGGGTAACATGATGAGAGCTTAAAATAAATATAACATTTAAATGTTACAGCTGTGATTATTTACACACACCCTGATGACAGTAAATATGTCCTTTACGTGAATTATTTCTTAAAACATAGTAATGTGCCACTATGTTTTAGCATGTCTTTGCTAAAACATAGTGGCACATTAAAACTCACATTGACAGTGAATTACCTGGGTAAATTGTTAATGTAATGGTATAATTTATGTTATTTAATCTACCAAGTAAACTGTAGAGATAAAACACTGCCAATGACAATAGATTGCACAGCTCAGGTGACAAAGAGAAATATGTCAGGGGTGGTTACACGTTAACCAAATTAATATTGAGGCAGACTATATTCAAACATGAAACACTAAAAATGAACTTTAATCAATGTGCTAAAGTCTGTGCTCCAATTTGTGTGCAGCTACAGGGTCATTAACCTTAAGTAATTCATTGTACCTTTAAAAGCCAAGACACAAACGTCATTCACAGACATATCACTGTTTCTATACAGAATGATCAATATTTTATTATTAAGCTTTCCTCCCTTATTTTTATCAATGATTTGCTACATGCGGTGAAGCCATGATTGGATCATCGTCACCCATAAGCACCACTGTATCCTGTCCCTGGACTTTGGATGACCACAGTCAATGTGTTTACTTTCAAACAACACTATTTATCGAAGGATTGTTTGACTAGACCAAAGTAAAATGTTCTGTGTGCTGATAGGTGAATAATCTTGACACAGGCCCAATAACTTTCCAATAGTGATCTGGCATAGACATCTGTTTTATACTGTGATTGATGAAATCTATTAATCTACTAACAATTGGCTAATGGCTTATTATGATACCAGAAGTTTCAAACTCAAATAACTGTCTTGCTTTAAAAACAATGACAGTGGATGGGGACAACTGTGGTCACCATTCACTTTTATTGTATGGAAATGAATAGCCTGTACATTCCACTCAATAACTCTTTATGTTTCACATATAAAAAACAAGATTATGGAATGAAATTATGACTTAATTTTCATTTTTGGCAGACATATTCCTTTAAACAAAATCTACAGACACTTATCAGCTAGCACAGCAAAATTAGGCTAAGCCTAGCTGCTGTGTGAAATGGCAGATGTTGTTATGAGTGAGTGCTACGGGTGAGTGTCGTACCTGATGGAAACAGCTCGGACCCTTGTGCAGACATGCTTCCACAAAGCAACCCCAGGTACAGCAGACTGAGAGAGAGAGCCATAGCCTCTGCTGTCTCCCTGTGCAGCAAAATAGAAAAGAAAATATGTTGTTGTGCTCATGAGTAACACTCTTCTTAGAAATATTAAGCTAAACCCCACAGAGCCCTGAGCCATCTTGCGTTCAATTCATCTGACAACAGTTCAATTCGCTCCTTCATGCCAAACGCATTGGCTGTGACCATCATTAATTTTTAGTTGGTCTGTGTGAAACCCTATATTGACAACTCACAATTAACATCCTGACACAACCTCTGCGAAGCTCAGCATTTTCAGGGAGAAGAGGGTTTGTTTTACATACGCTTTCTTTAATAAAGGTTATTTATGAGACCATTTTTATTTTTCTGAGAAATCAATATTGATTTAACCATGAAATACAAACAGAAAATCTTCTTGACCTTTAAAATATTCATAATAATTAACAATGTGTTATACATTTTTCATCTACCTAACACTTGTCAATATAATAAATATACTAAATGAAAAACAGCGCAGTGTCATTTACAAATTTGATCAATACAAATATTGTAAGTAAATGGAGACCCATTCTAGTCAGAGAAGCTCCATCCTCCAGTCTTTCTATTTTGCCCTTTCTTTTATTCATGCCTTTTCATATGTTTCTGCAAACAGGTTTGATGAGACGCTACAAAAGTGATGCTAACAGCTAATTGGCTGGAAATGTCACTTCTGATAATGATTGGTTATTTATTCTGAAGAGGGCAAATTTAATTTCTCTGCCCTTTATGAGATGCATTTTGACTTGAAGGGAAATGACGTTGTGTGATTTAAATGTACATCCTGATTGGTCAGTTAATTAATGAGTTTATACTCTCCGCCATTGGCATTCGTGCAGTGTTCAAAACTACTAGCTGTGACTTTCTAAAACTGCTATTAATATTATAATTATCATGATCTAAAATTAAAACAAAAGTTAAACTTATCTTCTCTGTTGACACATTCATTTTAAAACAATTTTTGACGCTGTCTATTGGCTCCTGTGAAGGGCTGAACTGCTCCAGGACTTCTTTGTGAAATTACAATTTCCATTATAAAATCACATTAAACTGACTAAAACGGCTTAACATTTAAAATGTCAAACGCTTGTGGTAATGCAGCTAAAGGTCCCAGTGAAACATTGTCTCATACAGTATGGAACAAACAGAAACTGGCTTAAACTGGCTTCCTCTTAAATTAGTGCCATACTGCAGATGTGACAAAAATACTGTTGACAAGCTGCCATGCATAAAGTACCATTAAATTTGTGATTTATTTCCATGGGATATTTGATGATTTACTCTTTGTGCCTGTTGACTTTTTACTGTTTTCCCTTGACAATTCTGAGTCTTACTTAAAAATGTTCCAGAAAAGAGGTAATGGTTTGTCTGAAATGTTGATGACATTGTGACAAATTGCTTCTCAACTGTGTGGGGTGAACAGGTTGTTTCCAGCTCCCCAAAAAGCTAAGCTAAAAATAATCAGCATAGACTATTTTTGTTTGGTCGCACCACATATCATAAAGCTATGAGGCAGGTGAACTGCATAGAGGCTGGTGGTTCAGTAAACATAATAAAGCTGAAGAAAACACTATAACTTCATAACTCACAACTTAAGTTCAATTAAAAATATAACTGGACAATAAAAATGATTTTAACAAGGCCGTGTTGTGTGTTTCTGGAATTAGTTTGTGAGATTTGGGCTTCAAAGCTATTTTCTTTTTTTAGTTCCTTTAGCACATTGCAATAGACTTAAACAGATTATGGTTTCCAAATGTAGAAAAAAGCAGTTTTGTTACACTTGACCTGCAGCTTTAACCTCAATTATTTTTTACCTCAAAATATATTTTGCTAGCTAGCTAGATTTTGAGGTTAAAGCTGAGGTCAAATAAATGTTTTTGAGGTAAAACACAGTAAACAAACTCTTGCACTTTATTCATTTGACAGGGCAGAAGCCTGTTCTCTGTCAGGTAGTGAGGAGGCCCCATTCTTCTCTGGAATGTTGCTATCATTTCATACAGCAGGGGAGTGTACCAGCACACCCAGCCTGACCCAGCCTGTACAAGCTTTGCTATCTCTACTATTGTTGCTAGTGATGAGAGATTTTGTTGCTTCAAGCAGGGACAGTAATGTGACTCCTGTACATATAGTCCTAGATGCCATTGTAATATAGTAAATAATATACTGAATATGGTGAAGTGACCCCTCCCTCAAAATCCAGACACAAATGGTCACAAAAGACAGATTTAGGTTTCAGACATTACTAGGTCCAAAAGATCTTTCCCACCTGACCACTTCGAATCGGTTTACCCATGACAAATGCTAATCATTAATGTAAACAGGCCATTAATGTGTGACTTAGTATTTAAACAGCTATTATTAATAAGACACACAGTCATAATAAAATCTTTGCATTCATCTAAATAATGTAAAGCAATTGCTACTTGCTTTCTTGTGAATGTTTTAAGTTAACTTAATCCATCTTAGTACAAAACGGTAATTCTCTTTAATACTCTGTTTATCTGCTGTGTGTTTAAGCGAGGCATGTACAAACTGTTCCTACTGCTGATCTCTGCTACAGTATGTGCTGGGAGTGTTTGGAGATACACTGGGAGGGTCTTGATTCTAAGAAGGGTCCAACCCCACAAGGGAGGTAAAGGGGCTTGTCGTTCCACACAGAGGGCCGGATTGTCCAGACAGCCATGAGAAGAAGGAGGGGAGGAAATTCCTTGACTCTCATTGGCTGAAAGGATTTCCCGCTTCTCTAGAGCACATGCAGGGTTGCTGGTACGGTACGTGTATTCAGCAATACAAACATTTCAAACAACCTTTCACCCCATAATCTCCTTCTGTTGACAATATGACCCACTTTAGACAAGCCTTTACTGTGATGAGGGCTGTGTTTTTTGAAAAAAACCTACTTAAAGGCAAAGTTAATTTTTTTTTCTGTACAGTGTTCATTCAAGAGATGTTATAGAGTGAATAAATTAATAAATAATACAATATTTTATTTGCTACCAGTGAAAAAGGCACACTGTGTCTTTACATTCCTTACATTCTTCAAAGACTTATAGTATTACTAACTTATATTCTATACACTGGCCTAATTCCTTGGAGACTTGCAAATTGGTGCCAAGATTGCAAGTCCAAAATGCAACTTGGTTGCTAGTGCAAGTGAAACTTGGTTCCTATGTAACATTCTAAACAAGGTTTATCAGCAGTCAGGCAATCTGCTGCTGTCCTGATTAATTAATGAATCTGGTGCTGGGTTCACATTTTCTATCTTGGTTGATTTTGGAATACAGATCAAAACAAAACTTCTGACTGACAGCTGACATCACTAAATGAGCAACTGGGTTGTAAAGTATCGTTCCCATTAACATTTAAATCTGAACTGAACATCCATATTTAGCTGTGACTAGTGTTCACACTAGCAGTTCACAGTTACAAAACTGCTGGTTTCTGAACTATATATGGGGTCATGCTCAGCTATGATAATGCACTACAAATAGGGTGTAATATTAAATCTGTATGCAATCACAGTCTCTCTTGTAAACTGTCTCTTGTATATGTAATTAATGTTCATTTTACTTAATGCCACCTAATTAAGCCATCATATATCTGCTCTCATACAATCAAGCGGAGACACCTAGGTGTTTATGTTTAAATAAATATGAAATACTGGTTCACTGGAATCTAGTTGGACTAGTTTTTGTAATGGACAAAACAACAGAATTTGGATGTTGCCTCAGAACAGACATGGATTTACTCTGTACTGAGCTCTGAGGAAAACTTTGTTTTCGGTTTAACAAAAAAAATCTACATTTATGAAAAATCATAATCATTATTTTATAAAAAAAGAAGTTTATCACTGATACAATGATCCACAATTTTCCATGATTTCCAGATAGCAAAAGGGTTTAGGTGTAATGCAGGCTACATGTATCACTTCTGCTTTAGTTGTGGTTGGGTTTTTGTGTGTTGTGTTTTGTGTCAATATAGCATTGGTTAATCTTTGGTGTGAGTGTGGTCAACCAAAGGCGGCTGCAATCTTGGATGAGTTTGGTTTGCCAAATGAAGAAACAAAAACTCATTCAGCCACATTATGGCCATATTTTGCAATTTCTGTGTAAATACCACATTTATAAAAATGCAACAGACTGAGTTTACTGCATTCTAACTCTGCTGTGGGGATAAACCCTTCAAGCAAAAATAGCCCTTTCAATTTAAATGCCTGCAGAGCAAAACTCAGTTCCACTGAGAACAACTAGCTCAAAAACACTTTTATGCATTTCAAAAGTAATGCAATTAATTACTTTAATAACAAGCAACATATAACAGTAACTCTTTCTAGTAGCATTCTTCGAAACCTCTTTTTTACCTCTATTGTCAAGAAGCCACATCTAAATCACACCTCTTATCTCCATATCTTTAGTTTTTCAGAGATTTCTCCATATCTCTGGGGTTTTTTCAAACAACTGTCAAAACATACAGAGAATTGTCCCATCCTCACACACCATCTAATGAGCAATGCTTTGCTTAAACAATAAGTCCAACTTTATCCCTAAAATATGAAATATATTCATGCAAACATCTCAAAATGGACTGACCCACTTCAGCATAATTTATGTTGTGATTGCTGCATAGTGATTAGCTCTCAATGTGCACATTGTTTAGATATTGCAGACAGAAAGGATATGAGACAGGATTCAACCTTTCCTATTGCGATCGATTCAGTCGGTCGAGGAAGCTGATATGCAAGGTTCAAAGTTGACATTCAACCATGGCAGTTGCACAAACAAGTAAATAATCTGTTATGTTGAAACAAGACCCTTGTGTAAGCTATTATAGTGTCTCCATGTGTACAGAACTCCATGAAAATTGCATGTCTAATACACGTGTGGGCCAAAGCTGTGGTAACTCTTTTTTTGAGCAATGAGGTTAAATAGGGTTAAATTGAGTTAACTAGGGTTTTATGTGTCTAATTTATGTATCAACTGCCTTAATTAGATATTAGATACTGGGCGACTGCCAGCAAAGGAGTAAAAAATCTTTGTGCTTTCTGACAGCACTTAGTTCTGCCTGGTGAGGCCTGATCATCTCTGCTGCTCCGATTTCACGATGGCAGTGGAAAAGTCTGGGTCAGCAGAGCATGTTGCTGGAGGGAGACCGCCAAGTGTGTGTGTGTGTGTTGGTAGAAATTAGTTTTACGATACTAACACTAAACGAGAAGGAAAGAGACAGAGGGAGAAAAAGAGAAAGATTATGCTTGCTGTACATGTGGCTATCTGAGGTCATTCAAGTTCATGAAAAAAGGACAGCAAGCCTGTCTGAGTTGCAAAGTTCCTCAAAGGTCTGTACATTCCATTACTGAACACTTAAATATTCCTGAAGCTAACTCGCCTAATAATTGTGAGATTATCTTATAAGATACTTTCCTTTATATGTACACAGTTCATTCATGTTGTCAGACAGCACTGAATAGTCTCACAAGCTTGCTCAACAAAAGGCAATCACCACTGAAACAGATCAGATTTCATTGCAGACAAATATAAAAGTACAACAAAAATGTCAGGGTTGATAAGCCATTTTGTATTTCGCATATAAGAATCAGCTATTGGACTGATAGAATCTTAGATTTTTAACCAAATGCCTTTTTAACAGCTCCTAAACATTGACAAATGCAAATATTTTGCCACAGGAAAAACTACTTAATATCAAATATAGTTTAACATAAGCTGCTTTGTGCAATATTGTGCCTTGAGGGGAAAAGCTCTACAACTGGGAACCTTTTTTCACAAGAATTAAACTTGACATTGGGCACATTTTAAGGCTGCCAAGAAGTTAAATGTACAGCACAAGATCTACCAAACTCATGTAAATCTTAAAACATAGTTGAGGGTTTTCGAATATGCACAAATCTGTTGTACTCTCATCTCTCCACTATCTGAAGACTTGTTTTAAACTAAACCTCATATCTGCCTCTCTGAAGACATTGAAGGTGTGACAACAAACTGTGTGTCTTGTGTGATTGTGTATTCAGTGGCTGTGCATTTCTGTGGTCAATATATTACAGAATGGCACAAGTAATGAAAATCATGTTTAGCTGCTTTGTGACAATAATTATTTTGTGACATAAAACACTTCAGTTAAAATAATTGTTCACACTAACACTCTGAAAACTAACTCAATAATTAGCCATTAAACTAACATTGTACTGTGAATTAAGTCTGGATCAGCAGTCCATGTGAATTTAAATATGGATATATGAGACATCTCACTGTTTGAATGCACATTAACTAAACCTCTAACATTTCTAAATGTTATTATAAAATGTATAAAAATTCTACTACATATTATACCTGTATTTCATACAATTCAAACACAAAGCACAACTCTTCCAATACACAAAACAAAATCAACATTCATACAAAACATCCTTTCACTGTTGCATAAGTTATTTACTATCAAACATATTGACAGCATATCTTGTAAATTTGTTTAGTTTTAAAACTAACACTCAACTTTATGTGAAATTATAAAGTGTTAAACCTGCAAAAGACACCTGCATCACGCCATATGGATAAATCCGGCTGCAACACAACATTTGTAACGTTTAATAAACAGTAAATGCATTCATTCATTTTCACTTTGTTTTACTTGTTGCTCTGGCCAACTTGCTGCTTTGGTAGTAATGGGTGTTTTTTAAAATCCCCCCAGCTATTAAGCCCATGAACGAGACCATATGAGGCCCCTGTGAAACATATTGAGAAACAAACGTGCGTTACTTTTGCTCAACTATATTTCCACTTGCGCTGAGTGCAGACTAACGCTGAAACAACTGTTAAATAACATCAGATGAACAGAATCACAATGGCAATCAAACTTGTGTTAACTATATAGAAAACACGTTGAAAGCGTTTGCGTTCCCAAACTTTGTCGTCCGGCTTGCGAACCCCCTAAACCAACATGCGATCCCTTAACAACACTTCAGAAAGATTTTTAATGGATATAATGCATAAGCCTTTGACAGGAAAACAGCGAAACTCACTCAGCCTTAGAAAAGTTGTCCGCGACAAAATCTGTTTTTACTTTTTCAACAGTGTGTTCATCCGGATGAACAGACTTGCGTGTTGCTGGTCTCTCGATATTCTCCCCTTTAAAACGATGCAAAAAGCGTGAACGGAAGACACTCAAAACAGCCAAACATTCTTTCGGAAACGCTGCTGAATGCGTGACGCGTTGCTGGTTTTCAGGTCTAACGCGCTGGAAAGTGTTGACAGGATTTGTAAGAGGGAGTGGGGGACAGCGCGTATCCCGGAGGGTCTCTCACGTTGACTGCGTAGTACTTCATGTCTCCAGATTCGCACTCGCTGGTCTCGCGCGGTGTCATCGGCTCGCGCCCCCTGCCGACAGATATTCGAGTCCTGGCACGAGCTGAGAAAAGGGGTGGGCTTCATTCAAAACACCCACAGCGTAAATTATTTGGCTTTATCAGTTTTTTTCAGTCACTTGTTGATGGTTATGTTAGCTGGTCACATATAGTCTGTCATTTTACAATGATTTCTGCACATTTATCACCATCAGAACGTGTGATAATCTTGTGGTGAATCTCAATACAATCTTAGAGTGGTGGTCCATTATAATGGCCACTGCAGAGAACCCAGGCACATTTAAAGCTCTCTATAGTGCCTGAGTGAATGAAAGTTGACATAAACAGAAACTTCACATTAAGTGGATGTGGCATGTAAACAAAGCACTTGGACAAGACGCTAAGTATTCACAATGCAAACTTTAAACGAAGCAACTGTGTTTTCTTTGCTTTCATTGTTTATCTCAACAATGTGCATGTTTGGCCAACATCTGTGTTGTTGTTAACTGATTTTGAGCCAAGGTCACGGTCACATCCTTCTCAACATGAGCTTATAAATACAATAACATGCATGCACATACAGTATACTGCGCATATACACAAAGCTCTGCCGAGTACTTGATTATTTTTGCAACAGTTATTATTGCATACTTGAAAAGAAAAGAAAAAAGAAGAAAGAAAACAGTTTTTAAATAAACCACAAAGAGAAAAATGTCTCATAAAAGACATTTGACATATTTTGACTTTTTAATTAATGTAAACCACAATGATGTGCTTTTAAAAGTTTAAATATGTGTATACATGCAAAGGTTTCTCTCCCATTCTTCTTACTTTTTATGGAAGTGGCATCTTGTTGTTCCAAATAAAGTGTAATTCGGTTTGTTGGTGTCACACCTACTAATGTTTATATATCAGAGTGTCAGCGGCTAAGCTTCAATTGGATTAGAAGGGCTGTTGTACATGGCCTGTCAGCTGGCTGGATTCAACTCCGGTTTTCAGGCCCCTGAGGCATTAAGATAAGCTGGTGCATAAATGAAATGACAGTGAGGTGTAAAGAGAAAAGGGAAATGTCAGATTGGACAGGAAGAGACAGAAAAAACATTTTATTCATCACATCCACATTCAAAAGATTGGATGGCTGCCTGTTACATTTAGAAAGGAAGAAAAAATCAACTGCCCTATTTAACTTTTTGGAACATAAAATTCTTGTCTTGGAAATGCAAGGTATGAATAACTATAACTGTGCAGTTCATAGCAAAAAAACAAACAAAAAAGCATAAATATCTTTGGTCTGTTTTTGGTTTAATTATATTGCATCTCTACATGCAATATAAACAGTATGCAGCTGCAACGTACTGCAACACCATCTCAATAGCCCACAGTGCAAATAACATGAATGGCTAACGTCAAATCTTCAGGGATGATTTAATGAAAAGTGTTGTGAATCATCTCACACGCATATATATCAGTACAGCACCCTCATGAACCCAAGAGATGCAAATGAAATATTTTCCCCATATTTTCATTATACGCTAATGAAGGTTAGCACCAGTGAATACAAATAAGACATTTAAACCTAATTGGCTGTAAAATAAGTAAATGGTAAAGGAAATATACAGAAATAGAAGAGAATTAACATATTGGTGGATGTGTGAGAGGTATATAATCAGAAGAGGAAATAAAATGAAGTATATTTAACAGAAAAAACAACAGAATTACTATGTTACAGAAAAGCAGCTATTACACACATACAGGGTGTCACTATATCTGACAGATTATTGGCACATTATCAAAAAATGCTATGAAACATACAACAGAGGACCTGTAGGTCCTGACCCATGCACCACAATGGAGAAATCAGAGTAAACAACTCATACAAGAACAACACATACACAAGAACTGATGTGTTAGTCATGCTGTCTGTGACACGTCTCTTTATCTCTATACCTTTGTCTCTGGGATGCATTAGATTAATGCTGAACTGCATCAAATTATCATAGACCTAGATGGAATTTAGTCCACAAATTTACTTTGTTTGTTTATACCCACAGTATGTGATCCTGTGTTTCACTGTGTGATACCATCAAGACCCCACAAAAAACACTGAAACACTGGAGCATTTTCTTATGCCACATCCATTAGACAAAATGAAACACAGTGCTACATTTTTTATGTATATATACAATATAAATGTTGCGCA
>JBAJNP010009652.1:0-17166 GCA_036877545.1 Yasuhikotakia modesta | reverse complement strand
ATAT
The DNA here is from genome assembly GCA_036877545.1 of Yasuhikotakia modesta. Classification (NCBI taxonomy): domain Eukaryota; kingdom Metazoa; phylum Chordata; class Actinopteri; order Cypriniformes; family Botiidae; genus Yasuhikotakia; species Yasuhikotakia modesta. The sequence goes on along the minus strand of JBAJNP010009652.1, from coordinate 17,162 downwards.
TGGCCTGTTTTTCTGTTTTCATGAAATGAATTCACAATGAAAATGTAGAATGTGCATCTTATTCTGTGTTTCTGTTTAGATTGCGTTGTAAATGTATCAGGAACCTGGAGTCAAGCATGAAAAAGGCGACCAAGCCCTCGGCCGTCACCTCCAGAACCTCAGGGGGCAATAAAGCCCCGGGCAGATCGGAAGGAGGCAGCAATATGGGCACAGGGGGCAAGATGACCAACAAGACTCAGAATTCAGCTCCACTATCTAAGGTAGCTTTAAACCCACTTGAATGAAGTGTATGGAGATACCTGCTGAGATACCTGTTAGCATGTTTTGATTGTAGTAGATCATTAATGAAATGTGTTTGTATCGTCACCAGGCAAAAAGCAACGATGATCTCCCAGCAGTGAGTGCAGGAAGTGGAGGGGCATCTGTTAGCAACAGTAACACTACAGCTAGAAACAAGAGAGGAAATTCTCAGAGCACCAGTACCACGGAGACCAGGTCCAAAGCCATCTCAGGTAGTGCAAAGCATTATGGGTAATTTATTGCATTGATATCAAATGTGTTAAATTAGAAATTGTTCTCTTTGTGTTGTAAGAAATGCAGCATAATTTGTTGTCAGAAGAAATTTCCTGCTTAGTAGTCCAAGAAACACACAACACTGATAATGAACATGCATTACAGTTGTGTGAGTATTACATTGTTTTGGATAATAACCTTTATTTCTTCTGTAGGTTTATCAGGAAGGCGTGGTATGTCCTCCACATCTAAGGATCCAGGAACGACCCGAGAGAACTTGCGAGAACGTTCCAGAGCCAGTGCTGCCAAAAAGCTAGTTGGACCTTCTGACACTATGCCTCAAAAGCGATCACGTTGCCGCACTGTCGTTGAGTCTGAGTCTCGGATGAGCAAATCCCGCTCAGACAGCCAGATTAGCAATAAAGCAGTGCTGGAGTGTAGAGTGAAAGATCTAATGGGCTTAGCCAAGAGCAAAGACCTGGAGATACTCCATCTTCGTTCTGAACTTAGAGGAATGAGGGCCCAGCTTGGTCTGGAAGATCTTGAGGCTCCTGATGCAGAAGAAGAGTCTCGGGAGACCAAGCAGACCCAGGAGAAAGAGGTTTCTCCTGTGATCAGTGCCACTGATGTGGAGTCCACACTTCTTCTCCTCCAAGATCAGAACCAGGGCATCCTGGATGAGCTAAATATGTTGAAAAGTGAAAACCGCATGCTGAAGGATCGCCTGAATGCTCTTGGCTTCTCTCTGGAGCATCGTCTGGAGAATTCAGACAAAAGCCTGCGTTTACCTTCCCTTAGTCCTGAGCCTGTAGCTGGAGGTACCAGCGGGGGTCACAGCGAAAACGGAGGGGGTGCTATGCGAGCATCTTCTGCTGAAGGCTCCACCCAGGGCTCTACTGAGGACCTGCTGTCAGAACCAAGACGTGTAGGTTCTCCTGATGCAGTGGACAGTGAGTGCAGTGAGGCCTACCAACCAATTACCTCTAGCGATGATGCTCTGGATGCACCCTCAGGTTGTGGATCATCTTCTGAATCTGAAGGTGGACCACCGAGCAGACAACATTCACGCAGGGGCAGCAGTGGAAACACCAGCGAGGTTTCAGTGGCTTGTCTGACAGAGCGAATCCACCAAATGGAGGAGAACCAGCACAGCACAGCAGAAGAACTCCAGGCCACTTTGCAGGAACTTGCTGACTTGCAACAGATCACCCAAGAGCTGTCTACAGAGAATGAACGTCTGGGCGAGGAGCGTGCCATTCTAGTCGACTCCCTCTGTCAACAAGGAGAGCGTCTGGAACTCTATGGAAGGCAGCTGGACTACTTTCGTGGCCTGCTGGATGAGCACCGCGTAACTTACGCCAAGGACGACGAGGACGCCAAAAGCGGGAGATACTTGGAGTTGGAGAGGCGCTACGCTGAGCTAAACGAGGGTTCGCGTTTTGAGAGGGAGCAGCTCTTAGGCGTGCAGCAACAGCTAAGCAGCGCACTCAAGATGGCCGAACAGGAGAACGCTGAAGCTCAAGGCCTGATGACGGCATTGAAGGAGCGTGTCCATGTGGCTGAGAGAGCCATGGAAATGGAGCGGAGAGAACGGGCCATGGTCACGGCGGAGCTGGAAACGCTGAGGGTGGTGTCTGATGGAGAACAGGTGGAGCTGAACCGTTGCAGAATCCAGCTTGAGCAGGAGAGACAGAGAGTGGCACAGCTGCTATCCATTCACAACGCAGGAGATAAGAGCGACATACGGCACCTGCTGGACAGCGAGAGGCTGGACAAGGAGCGAGCCGAGGCCAGAGCAGCTCAGCTACAAGAGGAACTGGGACACACTCGCAGCGAAGCGGCTCAGCTGCAGGAGGCCATTAACAAGGTAAAACAAACGTTCATCTCCTCCAATGTTCTCCTCCAATGGTCAACAAACATGGCGTCACATTTATCTTGGAGCACTTACCAGTTTTATTGTTGTGAACCTATTGTGTTTTCTGAAGTTGGAGGGTGAGTTCCGGGCGTTCCGGGGCGACGTTCAGACGCAGTTAGCCGAGCAGAAGCGTCTCCTGGAGCAGCAGTGCTCAGAGCTGGAGGAGAAGGACACGGAGATCGCAGACATGAAAGAGACCATCTTTGAGCTGGAGGATGAGGTTGAGCAACATCGTGCTGTTAAACTCCATGACAACCTCATCATATCTGACCTGGAGAGTGAGTCACATGACCAACTGGTTTTTGTGACTGGTCAATAAGATCTATAGCAGAATGTGTGTATTTAATTGGACGTCCTTTTTGATGTAGTTTATAATTTGTTAATTCTTAAGATCTAACAGTTTGCATATTGCATAAAAAATTATACTTCAACATAACCAAAATCTTAGTGGAGTGTTTTGTTTTCATTCTCCTGTGGTTATACAGGCATCTGTCCACACAGAGGCATCAGTGAGCTGTATAAGTGGGGAACACAGCTTGTCTTGACTTGTTAGTTCCTCATTGTCTGTTGTGATCTATAATTTATGCATCGTTTTCCCTCAGATTCCATCAAAAAGCTTCATGACCAGAAATATGACATGGAGAAGGAGATAAAAGTTCTTAACCGGAAACTGCGGGTAGATATCTCCATTTCTCATCATCTCTGTCATATATTTATGACCTTTAGTTTCACAGTTTCTCCACGATTCTCATGTTTGATTGACACCTGTCGCTCACAGGAAGAGTCCGCTGAGTGGCGGCAGTTTCAGGCCGATCTTCAGACAGCCGTCGTCATCGCCAACGACATCAAGACGGAAGCTCAGGAGGAGATCAGTGACCTGCGGCACCGCCTACTGGAAGCTCAGGAGAAAAATGAGAAGATGAGCAAGGAGCTGGAAGAACTAAAGAACAGGAAGTGAGTACATTTCCTGTTAGAGGAGTTGTTCCCGTGACGCTTGCAACACCAAGGTCATGGGTTTGATTCTAATACAATGCACATAGTGTTAAAAAAATGTGTAGCTGTAAGTCACTTAGTGTCTAAAAATAACAGTGTCTGCAACCAAATGTAAATGTAGAGAAGGTTGTGTTTGCATCTACAATTATGAGTCTACAGACTCTCTCTGCCTGTCTGTGCATGAAGCATTCAGTATGCAGGATATATTTATGTATTAGTATGCATCTGTTGTGTGTAATGCAGGCAGGAAGAGGAGCGTGGGCGCGTATATAATTACATGAATGCTGTGGAGCGGGACCTGGCCGCGCTGAGGCAGGGAATGGGCCTGAGTCGGCGGTCCTCAACTTCCTCTGAACCGTCGCCCACCGTCAAAACACTAATTAAGAGCTTCGACAGCGCCTCACAAGGTTTGCAAACACGCACGTGTAGAGCAAAGGGTTACCAACAGGTTACAGGTTAAAGTTCCTATATAAAAGAATCTATTTAGTAGCATAATTGTGGCCTAATTAAGGCGCTATATTTTTAGTTTCATTATGCAATTAATTCTCTAATGGCGTATTATTGTTCTGATATTCTATCATTCCATTTGAAGTCGCATTACCTGCGTCGGTTCACCCATGCATCTCTACGCAGGTCCCGGTCCAGCCAGTCCAGCAGCCATCGCTGTATCTGCTGCGGCCGCAATTTCCAGAACTCCTCTGAGCCCAAGTCCCATCAAAACCCCCCCAGCCGCTGCGGTGTCGCCCATACAGGTATAAACCACAGGGATGGATGGATGTTGTGTGTGTGTGTTGGGACTAATTAAAAAGTAAATCTTTGTAGCGGACAGTCGCTGAGGAATAGATGAGCGTGCCGGACAGATACATGAGGACAGATCTCTGATCGCTCTAGCAGATGTTTACGTTTGTCTCTTTGGGGATTTGATGACCTCACAACACCGTCTCCGAGATGAGAACTCCAGACCTGATGTGCGAGGAGCAGGAGTGGGAGTTTCCTTCTCCTTCCCTCCCGTCGTCCTCCACGGATGTCCTTTGCAGCGTTACTCTGTTCGTGGAGAACACGCACGACCTAAAATGTGCCGAAAACAGGATGTTTTCCGTCAGAAATGTCTGACGTGTTTTGAGCGCGAAAAGCATGCAAGGTGCAGAAGTGAATTAAAAAATAGCTGCTGCTAAATCAGGCGTTTGCTATTTTTAGCCTGCAGCTCATACAGCAGAGTTCAGGGTTTGTAACTATTGTGAGGGAATAGTCACATGACCAGATAGGGACTTTTTGCATAGATTTGCAAAGTCTGAATCTTTCTAGAACTTTCTGACTTTTCCAGGAATTAACATTTTTTTAAAAGTTAGTTATTCAAAGATATTAAAATATTTAATTTAAACTAAAAAGATGTGGTTTGTTTTTTTTTAATGTTAGGAAAACATGGCTTGATTTTAACTAGATTTTAACTGTGTTTCACCCATTAAATCTACAGTGGCTTTTTGTTTCAAATGATGTTGTTGTAAAACAATGACTGTTTTAACTTTCTGTGCCCTGCTGTGAGTTTATAAATGTTATGTTCTGTATCCCACAGCGGAAAACCAGCTCATCCAAACCTCTGTCGTCTCTGCTGGACAAGAGGCCGAGTTTCACAGATCTGAGCGTTCCAGGTGAGCTGATGTTAGTCACATGGATAGTGTAACTCCTGGATCTTTCTGGCTCAATCTGGTTCCTCATAGCCAAACTCCTGCGTTAAAGGTCATATGTTATCATTCTCCAGGCTTTACATTTCCAGCTAATGACCACTGAAAGATGGAAATGGGATGTTTATTTAGTCATCGTGATGATGGTGTGTCACGATCACATTTTTTCCAAAAGCAGATCACCTCCTCCGAACCTCACCTGTGACCCGAGCCGGCTGCGGCCTGCAGAGGGCGCCAAACATGGACTCCTCCAAGTCAATATCAGGTGTGTTTGGTCCAGTGACTTTGAAACACTGAGACTGTGAATTGTAAGGAAATTAAGGAGTTGTGCTTCAATGGGAGTATGTTGGGATGCCAGTTCTGGTGTCATTGTTTTTAATAATCAAAGATCATGATTAAAATTGTAATAGATTATTGTATATTTCCTGCCATCAGTAAGTGACATTTGTGGTTTCTCTTGTGTTGACTTTAACAGCACACAGATGCTTTGATGGCAGTCATAATGTTATGTCGTCTGTTTGTCAGTTTCTCGCAGAAGCAGCGAAGAGTTGAAAAGAGATTTGTCCGTCACCGATTCGTCGACTCCCTCATCGATCATGGCATTAGGCCCCTCCTCTCCCCAGCTCTCGGTGTCTGCAAACTCCTCCCCAACCGCCTCGGTCACACCCACAACACGAGGACGATTACGGTAAGTGCTGAATGTTTGTTTGCTTTCTGTTTATGTCTCTCTCTCTCTCTGGCTTTTTGTTGACTTTGACCAGATGTCTCATCGTGGATGTGTATTTCAATTACAAGTTGTCATAAGCGTCATAAAGTCAGTCAGATGTTGAGTTAAAAGCTTTTCAGATGGTTTCAGTCGGTAATGCAGATTAATCATCTGTTACGGTTCATCATGTGCTTCATATTCCCAGTTGTGTGCATAACAAATCCTTCCTTATTATAAAACAATTAAACCGTCTCTGTTTGTCACTCTCTCATAATGTCTTTTAATCCCTTCCGGCTATAAGCCACATAATCTTCCAATACATCAAGATTGATCAATTTATAAACTAACTCAGATCTCAGGCATTCATCAAGTCAGCGGCGCTGGCTTGAATTTCCACTCAAAAGTGAAGGAGGTTTTTGCTACTAAAGCTAAATGCAATGCAATGAAACTGTTGTGGAAGTGACACCTCGTCTTTCCAGGGAAGAGCGAAAGGACCCGCTGTCTGCGCTGGCCCGGGAATACGGAGGATCCAAGCGGAACGCTCTGCTCAGGTGGTGCCAGAAGAAGACTGAAGGTTATCAGGTACAAATGTTTTTTCCCATGACATTTCAGTGCCGCTTTGTTAAGGGTGTGAGCGTCACATTGGTGACTGTAATGGGAGTGGCTAGCATTAGCGCTAATAGCTAATACTGATGTAATGATCTGTCATGAATACAATATGTGATGTTTTTCTGTGGTTTCAGAGTAATTAATTATTCATTTTATCTGTCATGCGTTTTTCATTCTAATGCATAATTTTGTTTGAGACTTTAAAACCCTTGATTTGAACTTGTTGAACCATAAATTTACTTTATATATTTTTCTATTTATACTTTGTACATTATACTTTGTGGTTGAATATTACTATACTGTATATAAGTGATTCATATAATATGGATAAATATTGTACAGGACTGGCCATAATGGTGGTTATCTCTCACAGCACAAGGGGTTAAAATTGGTCAGATGTTTTATATTGATGCATTTGTTAAACATAAACAAGGAAACAAAGATCTAACAACATTTATCACAAGGAAACGTGTGGATGAATAAATGTTTACTCGCGCTATCAAACCTGTTTCCTTGTTTTTGTATTATAAATGTAGAACGTGAGGACAAATTTACAGTTATCAGAGACTTTTGTTTGTCGACAGAGTTTGTTTGATTGTAAAACGCTGTGTGCTCAAAAACATGATCATGCATAATCTGCACACGCTCCGATCACGGCTAGTCGCCTGCGGTCAAGCATGAAATGTGTTCGGACCATGGTGTTACCATGGTTTCACTCAAGACAGGCTCTCACCAGGAAGTCTGCTAAATTTCTCCTGCTTCCTGTCTCACGTCACAAACACAGTCTTAGTTAAAGCTCAGAACAGGATAAGTTCTCAAGTTAGTTTGATGACTGACCCATCTTACCATTTTATATGTAGTTGTTTTTATTTTTTCATATGTGTGATTTTTCAATTAGGGCCACTGCAGTTTTTCAGGTCCTGATCTTATAATTGCTATAAAAACATGTAGTTTATTGCTGGTTTATGTTAGCAAATGTATCTAATGTCAACAAAGAATTTGTGTTTGGTGTCATTTCAAGCATAAAGATTAAAGTATGTCCTGAATCTAATTTAACCTTCTAAATTGTTTAAAGTTACAGTATAAACTGGAATAATATTTGTTTTAGCTTTATTAGGAGTTTATTTCTTTAAAACATCCAAGGTTACTGAAGTTAAGTTTCCCTTATTAAAGAATCACACATACACATTTTGAAGGTTTGTGGTTTGTCAGTCTTTTGACAAACATTTGTCCTTGTTTTTGACAGCAATTTCTTGACTCCCATAACATTTTCTAAATCTTTGTCTGTGTGTGTCGTGTGATGAATGGAAATGTCTGCTTCCGTATAAAGCCCATTTTTTCAGGTTTACGTGGAGTGCGCTTTTTGCAGGAGCAGTGAGCTGCTGTTTCTTTCTTTTCAATGTGATTAGCCTAATGCTGTCTCTCTCCCCTGGGCTTTTTCTGTTTTTTGCACGCGAGACCTCTTTTCATTAGCCCCTGACTTTGAACGTCGACACACTAGCCAGGAAGATGTCATGATGTCTCCTTACTCACTCCTGTAAAGACACACGTTTGACCGCAAACAACAAACGCAGCGGAACTAATCGCAAACCTGGAGCTGAACCGAAATATTGACCTGTGGGAGAGATTGTTGAGGAAAAAACGGCGTAATTAAAGGAATTTAAAACAAACGTAAAATCAATGTTGAACTGATTTTCTTTGTTACACTTTCCTGGTCCTGTTGTGCAAAATTCATCGTGTTTTTAAAAGACAGGAACGTTTGGCCTCGTTTTTAGGTAATAACTTGCTCTGCATCAGACGTTATGTTCAGTTGAGGTCACCGAGGTCAAGCCGCCTTTATTTTCTTGAACCGCAGCACATATGTTGATGGACATCATTATCTGTGAGACCACTCACCCCATCCGCTGTTGCACTGGCCCACTTTGATGAGCTCATCTCTCCACTCGGCTCTGCGGGTTTGCCAGAAAGTGTTCTGCCAATTTTCTCTTTCTCTTACCACGTTTACAGCGGCCCTGCCACATCTGATACAGGCTGTAGCTTTTTCTTTAAGATTGTGGCAGGAAGTAGTTTATCATCTCTGAAAGGCTGCCTTTGTTTCGTTTGGGAACTGTTGAGCGAATGCTAGAAGAACAGACATCAGTTCCAGTAAATTGCCATCGTACGGCTCTCGTATTTTGTTCCAAATTTCAGATATAACAAGCATGACACATCTACGGGATAAAGGAAAATCTTACCCTAAATTATTCTGATGAAGATGATGTTGGTGCATGAATCACCTCTGGCAGGAATCGAACCTGCAACCTTTAGGTTATCAACCCAAGTCTTTAAAAAACCTAATGTCCAACCTTAATGTGTTCACAACTGTTCAATTAATTCTAAACCTTTACTCGCTCTCAATTTACAGTAACAAGTGTCAACAGTTTTTATTGCACGTTCCACCTTAATTACACCAGCATGTGCTTCTCAAACACGTGAGAACCGGAGAACCGAGATGATGACGGCACTGCTGAACAGGGACCATAAACGGTCTGCGATCTGTCAGATGGTTTCCTCCATGTATGGATTGAACATGCGAGAAGTATGTTGCTGAAGATAAGCTGGGCTGTTGAACAAACACTTCAACACAAGGCCAGATGATGGACAATGAACAGCTCATCAACCCTGAACACCAATGAAGTTTCTGTCCTTCATGTAGTCATGTGTGCGGTTAAAGGGTAAACGCTGGTCTCAGAACAGCTCAGAGGGCCGTTTTGAGCGAATTTGAGAGTGTGTAAACATGGTTTTATCTGTTATGTTGTAATGGATGTCACTGAAGGCCTCAGCAAACCTATAACAAGATAAGCTTTAAATCTATTGTTTGTTTTTTGTGTTATTTACGGTTATTTCTATAGTTAAAATGCATCTTTATAGTTCTGCCAAGCCCTAGAATGTTGTTATTGTAAAAATGTATTGTTTATGAAATTATTAATGTTAAGTAAGAAATAAGTGCATTGTATGTAAGTGTAACCAAAGAAACATGTTATGTATATAATATGTTATGTTATGTAATGTTACTAATGTATGTTAAGAAACATTACAGTATGTAAGTGTAATGTAGCGTAACAACTCTGCAGAGACGTTTATTTCCAAATGAAAGATGAATCTTTAACTGCCTCCCAAACTGTGTTTGTCAACCTGTCTCTAAACCCTATAAAAAGAAATTTATTCTGCCAAGATTTAGGGTCGTGTTTCCTACCCATAATGCAACACTCACGAAAGATTCACTGCTTCTCCAGTCCATCCGCTGAAAGCGTAACCGTTGATCTTTCTCGCACAAGCAGAACATTGACATCACCAACTTCAGCAGCAGTTGGAACGATGGACTGGCGTTCTGTGCCGTTCTTCACACCTACCTGCCGGCCCACATACCGTACCACGAGCTCAGCAGCCTGGACAAGGTCTGTCACTAAGAAGTCATCTGTGTAAATTAGCATCTCCATTGATTTATTGACATCTGAGTGTTTTGTCTGTCTTTCAGAGGAGAAATTTCACGCTGGCTTTCCAAGCAGCAGAGAGTGTGGGGATTAAGTCGACACTGGTGAGTTCGTTTGAATATCACGGGTTGGTCCGTCTTACAAAGTTCGGGGCTTGAAATGAATTATTTTGATGTGAATTATTATTGCAATAGAATCAAGACACTAATGTAATTAATTTCAGATTTGAGAAAACTAATAAAACGTTATTCTGCACTGGAGACGAAATCGCCGTATTTGATGCACCACCTGTTGCAACATTAATTATGTTGTATAAAGCTGTGATTGTAATAAAACTGTGACGGTAGCTTGTTTTGACAGTATGTTGTTTGCTCTGAGCTTTCTCAAAAAGCTGCCGCGAAATAGCTGTGTGACAAAACACACAAAACAAGGCAAATGTAATATTCTGGCCAGCTGTTACTCCTAATTGTTAATACAGGTCATTCTTGTGAGGATGAATCGCATGTTAAAAAGAATTACACAACCTGCTGCATTGATGCGTTTAAATGTATTACAAATGTCTTTTCTGTGTGTAACAGGACATTGGTGACATGGTTCACACCGAGCGACCTGATTGGCAGAGTGTCATGACCTACGTAACAGCCATTTATAAGTATTTTGAGACTTAAGACTCTTCTTCAATAGCGACTCGCTAACGTCTAAAACTACAGCGTGTTAAAACTACATTTCCCAGATGCCTTAGCTGCGCATGACGGAAGCTTGACCATCCCACCCTGCCATCAACAAACGTGAACCATGAATCAGGACCTTTTCCAACAATCCTGCGTCCTCCAAGTTTTCCTACAATTCCCAAAATGGCTGCGGATCCCACTTTTTTCATGCCACGGGAATGTTTGAAGTTATTGGGAACCTGAAGGATCTACAGCAACCTTTGGATCAAATGGCAATATTTTCCCTGTCCAGCTTTGGTATGGAATATAACTTCCTTTGGGAACGTTGCCAAATTTTATTCCCCTGGCGATTACAGGTGCATGATATTGTGCCACCCAAGCAACAAACATGCGTATCTCACACAAATGATTGCCTTTAAAAGATGCCTTGTTTTGTAGTTGTCTGTATAGCAGCATTCAGAGATAGATTAGTGTTAGATTACGTCAGTATTTATTTATTACAAAGAGAGATTCAACAGAAGGCTTTGCCTGCACAGATTGTGTTTTTTGTCTAACTGAAATAAGCTCAAGATGCATTTAATTCGTTTTGTATTTTGTTTGTTTTTCAAATATGTTAATCAGGTTTTGTTGCAGTTGTAATGCTGTCTTTATATCCTTTTCATACACTAAACGAAAGCTGCTTAATGTATATGTAATGAAATGAATCTACTTTGTATTTTTTGTCGTTTTGTTTTGTCGTTTCGGATGATGACCATCCCAGCCGAACGTTCGTCGCTGAAAATGCTTTTGCCACTGAAAACGTTTGTTTATAAAATCAGCAGAAAAAAATGCACATCTGCTTTTGTCTGTTTAACAGGATATTTTCAGTATCTGACTGTTCAGTTTAAGCACTACTAATCTTTATTTGACACCAGACCAGCTGCGTGTGAAGCTGATTCAGATTCGGCTGTAAAAGCACAAATAAAGACTGAATGCGTGTTCGCTCAGACGAAATGTGAAACCTCACCTCATGCCTTGTGCTTCTGTGGCTGTAGACGTCTCTCTGTGCTCAACATTCACAGGAATTGACAAAAAACATGTAAGAGCACAAAGTTTAACTTTCAGTTTTATCTTCTACAATGTTTGTGTAAATTTGACATCAGTTACAAACATTCTTTTGTGGGATCCAACAAAAATGTGTCTTTGTAATTGTTTGTTCATGTACAAAATGAATGTTAGGTGAAAAACAAATGTTTTTCGTTTAAAAGCTCTAATTTATTTCATACTATCGTGGAGAACTCTGTTGTTTTCTGTGATTCTTTCTGTGTTTAAGGGCCCTGCTATGTCTGTTTGTTTATATATAAACATTTTATATGACATTGCCATTGAGTTTCTTGTAGACGCTCAGTATTGACAAGGAACATTTTTGTTTGAGTTTTTCCAGGATCTTCATGTGAGAGACTTGATTCACTCTGTTTTTGCTCCGAATCTTGTGGAATAACAACCACGTCTTTGAACAACATCTTTGTGCTTTGCAGTTTATCATAAGTCATTTTTTTATATATCAAACACCACACAACACCTTATTTCACATAAAAGATGGCTGTGCGAGAGGGGGATGAGATTTTGCAAAATGAAGTTGTTGATTTTGGCAAAGCAGGGTGATTTACTGTAAGCAGGGTTTTTGAGAGCAATATAATTGTCACTGTGCACAAATACAGTGTGTTTTAATTTTTGTGTGTGTCTAGTTTGTGGTGATGTATGTGTGAACTCTGATTGTTGTGTGACGGATGAGAGCGTGAGGCGGTTTTATTGTCTCATTATGACAATGAATTATTCTCAGTTCCTGTCTAATAAACGCTTCCTCCCCCGATATGCCCAGACTGTTACATCATTATTACATCACTGACAAAACAACTGAAGACGAATGCTCCTAACCAGATCACAACCATTAATAATCTCTGGTTTATTTAGGTTACTTGTAATGTTTTTATCTGCATGTTCCAGCTTCCATTACATGTAAATATAAGCTCAGGTACAGTAAGGAAAAACAACAATAGTCTAGAATGACATTTAATTGCACAAGTTAAAACTCACTGTACGTGTATCAATATATTGGACCGCATAAGGCCTTCATTGACCAATCAAAAGCAAGAACTTCAGGAAGCCTATAGACCTGTTTTATGCCCACAAACGCCAATAAAATTCATCAAGTCACCAAAATAATATAATCAATGGACCCAGTTGGGCACCAGGAAGCAATGCAAGTTACTCCAGAGGCACACGCCTGAAACTGCAATACAATAGATGGTTATTAAACAAATTCCTTTTAGCCTTTCCTGTAAATCAGGCATAAGACTTGTGGGAAAAATCAGAAATGGAAAAAAGTCTTTTTGAACAAACGTCTTTGTTTTGTGAAGGAAAAAACGAGCCAGCAAAAAAATGTCTATTTAAACAGCCAGAAACTTCCTCTTTAAACCAAAATAAGCCTTTTTGCACCGGTTTTGTCTGAACATTTTTTTGCATCCCTGTTTTCCTCGACCAGGACCAGGACCAGGACCGACCCGTTTGAAATGACATTAGGCTTTAGTGGAGCTCAGCCCTGCTGTCTGATCACCTGCATCTGTCTCTCGTGTCCTGTTGGGCAGCTCAAGAAACTACCATCCGATTACAATCAATAAAGTGTCACCGTGTAAATATTTTGGTCTTTAAATTGGGGTAAAATATATAACCATGTCGTGCCATAAGGAAAGTGAAATATTTATTAATTTCGTTGTTTGTTTGTGGTGCCAAGACAATGTTAGCAGGTTTTCTTTTTAAACATCCTTTATAGCTGATATTTTGCATTGTAAGGGATGAAAGGATGTTGTGTTATTATATCCTGTTATTATTATATGTGTTATTATATCGCCCTATTGCTGCTATTATAGGGAGGGACGCATCACGTTTAATGCGCGTTGTGAGGCTCTCAAAGAAACATCAAAGCACGGAAACTGGGCACATTTTCTCTCTCTCTCTCTCTCTCTCTCTCTCTCTCCCTCTCCCTCTCTCTCTCTCTCTCTCAAGCGCATGTGAGATAGTGTCAATGCGCGCTCCTGGTTAATGAAAGTGGCCACCCCATCTCCACGGCGCGCAGAGCGCACTTGCGACCCCAGCGGTTTACATCTCTCACACACGTTTAAAGGACTTAGGCTGTATTGGTTAGTTAGCCAGAGTAATTGGACTGTTTTGCATGGTTTAAAGTGTAACCAGGTGCGATCATTTGGTTAAGTTTGCCAGTTTACAGCCATGGGACGCGTGAGGAGTCACCAAACCTCCGGTGCGCAACGCAGGTGAGAGTTTCACGCCGTTAATCGTTTGTCTGCTGGTTTGTTGTTGGTTCATTTTTGCATGGAGATAGAAAAGATGATCTTAACTGGTGCTGAAACTTTCAGGTGATGGTATCTAGTGCATCTAAAGGATGTAGTGCATCTAAAAAATTATCACATTAAATATATGCAAGACGTATTTAATATACACCTTTAACAGGTTTTATTTTAAAAACAACACTTTAAATGTCTATTTTAGCTTTAATATCCATTTCTGCGTTTTGCCACAGAACTGTGGCTGAGTTTTGTCGTAACCCTTGTGCCACAAATGTGTATTGATGTCCATGTTGTGTTGCGTAAGATGTTTCAACGCTTAGTCAAGTGCTGTTTTTGTGGTGAGTTGTTCTGGGCAACTGGTATGTTTCTGTTGTTGCTTAAGATGTTTCTTCACGTCTCCAAGTGTCAATGCTGCCTAAATGAATGATAAAACATTTGCCACATGCTGTAATCGAGTACAACAGATAAGAGACTCTTTGCAGTGACCTTATGCCTCATTGGGATAGATGTGAGGACACGAGAGAGACTAATATAAGAGTATTAGGGATAATATTGGATCTCAACCCTAAATCCCATCAACACTTACTGTCAGTAAAATAGAAACACAACATGGTTGCAAAGCATCTGTCAAAGGCTGTATTTCCGCAGCTCGACACACACCCTCGACACATACCCACAGACAACCACAAACACACACCAACACACACAAAACACGCACACACACGTTTACTTATCTGTCTAAATAAGGACATTCCATAGACTTCTATTGTTTTTATTGATATTATTCACTAATTAGTGCAAAAAACTGCACTTTTCCAATTTAAAAGAAACTTTATTTACTATATTTAGTAGTGTTTGTACCAATGAGGATGTCCTCAAGAGATTTGCTCAGATTTGTCATGTTTTGCTGACTTTTGGGTACAAATGTGTCCCCAAAATAGTGTTAAGTAACCAACACCCACACACACACACACGTTTAATTGACATGCATGTCATAAAGGACTGTTTGTCTTCTTAGTTACAGAGGTAATGTGCTTAATATTACTGTAATTCATAACGGTTCAGCATTGCTTTTGGAAAGTACCTCAGAAATCACTTTGCACGCCTAATTCACAGGAAGTTCAGTAGAGCGGCACTTGCACACGTAAACGCATTCACACGTGTAAGACTGCGCTGGAAACAGGCCGTCGCTCGAGGGAGTCATGCTAAAGTCACGCCGCGCTATAAACAGCAAACAGTACCGGCCGAAACTGAGAAAGAGTGACTGTGGTTTAATCATCACATTTTTGTGCCTGATCAAACACACTGAAGCTCAAAGATAAGCAATCTCTAAAAACACAAGATAATGCGGTTTACCATGAAGTATTGTCCAGTGTCTCAGTTTTCTTGATAGGTTTACCTTTAAACCACTATAAAAACAAAAAGATTTACAAACTGATTAAATTAAACTTGATCTGTTGACTGCTTGATAGTTTTAAACTAGGCCTGGTCTTCAGGTTAAGTCTGAGCTTTGATCAAAAGTCACAGAGGTAAAATCTAAAACTACTTGAGCTTTATTAGTGCATTTAAGTTTAAATGTAAGATTAGTTAAAGCTGCAGTCTGTAATGTGCCTCTCTGTCGCCATCTCTGTTTGAAACATAAAATCACAGCTCACTTTACTTTCATTACACGTTGTGGTAAAATGTAGCCATTAGCTTCATAACCAATATTTAATGGGTAAAATTGTTATAATTAACTTACTGTTGTGAATGGATATAATGTATAATGTAAGATGATAATGATAATGATAATGTTGTTCATTTTACCCAAAAACAAACAGAATGCATT
The DNA here is from genome assembly GCA_036877545.1 of Yasuhikotakia modesta. Lineage (NCBI taxonomy): Eukaryota > Metazoa > Chordata > Actinopteri > Cypriniformes > Botiidae > Yasuhikotakia > Yasuhikotakia modesta. The sequence goes on along the minus strand of JBAJNP010009652.1, from coordinate 1,428 downwards.
ATTCAGAATGATTGCATTGTTTCAGCAAGATCTCTAGGTAACATAAAAGCGATTATAAAAGTTGTGCAAATAAATAGTTGTTCTACATCTCCAAACCAAACGTTACAAAAGCATCGCATGCATCATTAATCATAAACATCCTAGAGATTTCTGGAGGAAGTGGCGACGGGGTCTGTGACATGCACAAATATTTCATCTGTATTTATGAAGCCTTTCTTAAAATAAAACGTATTGTTGAATGCGGCCTGGAAACGGACCTCCTGATATGCAGACGAATTGCTTTTGTGACCCAAAGAGGTTGAGCTTTCATTGTTCCACACGATTGTTCTCTCTGCAGGGTATGAAGACCCAGTGAAAGTCTGCTCACATATTTCAGCTGCTGTTTCCTTTAAGATTTCCAATGGAACCTGAGTTGAGCTGGAGCTAAAGGACAAACCGGTGAAACAGTAAATTAAGAAGGTGCTTTGCTGACCCCTCAGGTCCCCCGCAGTGACCTCCAAAGTGGTTTAACAGCTGAAATCTGGACCTGTCCACCCACCCTCTCCACAGGAAGAAGATACCTGCCCAGAGAAAGGTTTGGATTTGATGCTCTCACACCTATTACCAGAGCCATCGAGTGGCAGAGCAAAATCTCACCCAGCAATTATCGGGAGCACCGCTATGTGTGTCGCTGAGGAGGTCCGTTCACACGGGTTGATGGCACCATGTCTTCAATCATCTATATTATTCTTGAGCTACTGATTGCGGTTTTGGCCGTTGTGGGAAATGTTCTGGTTTGCTGGGCCGTCTGCCTCAACAGCAACCTTCAGAGCATCACAAACTTCTTCGTGGTGTCGCTGGCCGTGGCGGACATCGCCGTCGGACTCCTGGCGATACCGTTTGCCGTCACCATCAGCATCGGGTTCTGCAGCCACTTTCACGGCTGCCTCTTCATCGCCTGCTTTGTGCTGGTTCTGACCCAGAGCTCCATCTTCAGTCTGCTGGCCATCGCTGTGGATCGATACATCGCCATCAAGATCCCACTGAGGTGAGAAAAATCGTTTATTCATTTAATAATAAAAATAAATCACATTTCAGACTGATAATATATTTAATTATTTATGTTATTGAATATTAAATTACATTAAATATATATTGATAATTTATAAGTCTTCTAAGAGTCATACAGTTACAAGAGTAAAACTCAGGTTGAGGGTCATTGAGTTGGTGGGCTGAACTTTATCAACCCGGCGTCTGAGTTTGGAGCACAACCTGTCCCAGTTCTTCATTTTGAGGTTCGGTTTGGTACCACAAATGGAGCAAAAACACACACTTATAATACCTAACAAATGACGCAGTATCTGTGTGTGAGTGTGTTTTTATGCTTGTGCATTTAATCACATAATACATATGGGTGACATGTACACAATCAAAAAATATATACTATAT
>JBAJNP010009651.1:0-17738 GCA_036877545.1 Yasuhikotakia modesta | reverse complement strand
TTACAAGCAAAATTAAAAAATTAAAAAGGCTGGGTGTTCAGCTTTGTCATGTTTACCTCAGGTCTGATCTCCACTGTGCACAGATCACTCTGCTAGTTATCTCAGTTGTGCTTGGTTACGAGGTCAACATGGATACATTTTGCAATGTTTCACAGTTTCAAAATGAAAGCATTCAAAAACAAAGTTAGAAATGAGAAGTTTCTAAAGTACTAAAAACCCACAAACCTTGGTTTGTCTGTTGCTGGTCCTGCAAAGAAAAACTGAACTTAAAATGAGAAGGATTTGTAGGTACAAAAGATAAACACAAACCTTGTTTAGTCCACTGCTGGTCCTGCAGCCTTGGTGTCCGATCCTCTGCCAAACTCTCAAACTCCGCCATCAAACTTTGGGACAGTTTGTGTTACAAGAACATAATTTCAGTTACAAGTAAAATTAAAAAGTTAAAAAGGCTGGGTGTCCAGCTTTGTCATGTTTACCTCAGGATCGATCTCCACTACTGCTGGAGATGTCCACTGTGCATAGACATCTCAGTTGTGCTTGGTTACGGGGTCAACATAGATACATTTTGCAATATTTCATAGTTCCAAAATGAAAGCATTCAAAAACAAAGTTAGAAATGAGAAGTTTCTTAAAGTACAAAAAACCCCACTAACGCTTAGTCCACCGCTGGTCCTGTAGTCTTGGCATCCAGTTGTACGACAGACCACATTGCCAGAACCCCCGCAGGAGACCGGCCAACTGTTGAAAGAGGAAAAAAAAAAAAAAAAAACAACAATAGGATGGATTAACATTTTGGGAAAACAAACACTGCAAGCAAAAACGGAGTTTAAAATGAGGATTTGAAGGTACAAAAGATAAACACAAACCTTGTTTTGTCCACCGCTGATCCTGCAGCCTTGGCAGCCGATCCTCTGCCAAACTCTCAAACTCTCTGCCCTCAAACTTTGGGACTGTTTGTGTTACAAGAACGTCACTTCAGTTACAAGTAAAACTAAAAAGTTATAAAGGTTGGGTGTTCCACTTTATCATGTTTACCTCAGGTCCTCTCCCCACTGTGCACAGCAAACTGTGCTAGCTATCAGTTGTGCTTAATTACAGGGTCAACATGGATACATTTTGAATTTGTTTCACAGTTCCAAAATGAAAGCATTAAAAAATAAAAAGTTAGACTTGAGAATTTTCTAAACAGGTACAGAAAACCCACAAACCTTGTTTTGTCCACCGCTGGTCTTGCAGCCTTGACAGCCAGTCACTGCCAGAGACCCCATTGCAGGGATCTCAGCAGGAGACCGACCAACTATTGAGGGAGAAAAAACAGGGTGGATTAACTAACATTTCATAAAACCTAAACACTGCAAATGAAAACAGTTTAAAATGAGAAGTTTTTGAAGGTACAAAGGACAAACACACACCTTGTTTTGTGCACCGCTGGTCCCTTCTGCCAGAGACCATTGCTAGAAACCCTGCAGGAGACACCAGTAGAGGTGTGGCCGGCACACACCCCCACTGTGAGTCCCCTGCAAAGCCCAGCTCCTGAGTCTCCAGCAAGACCGTTGCCCACCTATGCTGCCCACCATCCCTGTATCAAGGAAAGAAACGTCAAACTCTCTGCCATCAAACTTTGGGACTGTTTGTGTTACAAGAACATCACTTCAGTTACAAGCAAAACTAAAAGAAAGGCTATAAAGTCAGCTATAACATGTTACCTCAGGTCTGATCTCCACTGTGCACAGATCACTGTGCTAGTTATCTTAGTTGTGCTTGGTTATGGGGTCAACATAGATACATTTTGCAATGTTTACAGTACAAAAATGAAAGCATTCAAAAACAAAGTTAGAAATGAGAAGTTTCTAAAGTACAAAAGACAAACGCAAACCTTGTTTTGTCCACCGCAGGTCTCGCAGCCTTGGCTTTATATATATAAACGCATAACAGTTTATCAATAAACTTTGCGCAATTCAATAACATACAGATCACGTTTACTAACGATTAAACCATTGTCAAGTTAAATCAACATGTCAAGTTAAATCAACTTTACGACCTTTAACGCAACCGCGCAGGTTTTTGCTTCATGCACTGAAGGGTAAAGCGTCGTCCCATAGCAAACAATAATCAAACCGGGTTAAAGCGTTTAACGTGCAATATTTGCTTTAAAAACAGACGCCAGTCTTTTAATAGTAACGTGGAATAAACGGATTAACTCACTAAATGTTAAATAAACGTTTAAAACGCTGATATTTCCTCTCGCAGGTGGTTAACAAACGCGCTTACCTGCCGCCAAACACGCGGTGACAGAAACGAGCTTCCGGTCTTTTCAAGAGAACCGGATGGGCGCTTGCAATTAGCGGTGACGTCACAGGGGGATTCGCCCCGCCTTGATTTCTTATCGCATTTCTGCACAATTTATGTTTGTCAAACTGAAACGTCATAATTGAGTCTAAGTAACAACTTTACTTGCTTTTCTGTTGCTTTATTTTAAAAGGTTTAATTTTTCTTCAGGCTTGGTTTATTTTTTTAATGGTATGAACCTTAAGGGGGAGGAGTTACAATCAACAAAACGATACAGGTGCACATAGATTCAATTACAAGATTAAGTCACAGAAATGACAGAATTTAGACACGTTTCTTCATAAATTAAACACATTTGAAGACGTTTTAGTTTAAGCTTAAAAGTTTAATGCCATCTGCAGCCACAGGAAATCACAAGTCTCTCACGCTCCTGTTACTCTAATGGTCCTTCCAGTCTCTTCCACCATTTGGTAACTGTAGTGGGTTTCTTAGCAATAAGGGTCACCAAGGATTTTCCAGTCGGGTTTAGATCGGGACGCTGGGCTGGCCATTTCATGATTTGGGTCTTCAGCTTTAAGGAACCGTTACCATTTGAGGAGGTCTTGTCCTGCATGAGAATTGCTGGCTGACTGGGCGATGAGCAATGTTGGCGCAGGAGGTTCTGAAACGCTTGCGTTTACTCCTCCATGTAGCTGTAGAAGAGGCCCAACTCCAGCTGCAGAAAACATCCCCCAGACCATAACATTTCCTCCACCCTTCACAGACTTCTTTACACACAAGTTTAGTAAACAAACATAATGGTTCCCATCAAACCCAACTAAATAAACTTGCTTTCATTGCTGATGTGACCAGTTTTCCTCCATCCACACAACAGTCGTCTCAGCAAAGGTTAGACTAGACTTTCAAAGATGCACCGTTCTGCTGAGAGACTTGGTACCTGCAGAATGGGCTTTCAGTCCAAAATCAGTTACATATCAACACACTATATGCTGAGACAGATGCTTACCCTGTTCAGCACTGAACTGAACAGCAATTTCAGCTGCAGCGACGACGACCAGCCTTTTTGGGATCTTGAATTAATGACAGTGTAAAGAGGCAATATTCTAGAGATCATAGATTGGGAATAACTACTCACCAGAACAACTCACCATTATGCAAAACGGTGAAACTGGAAAGTTAGGCTGCTGGTTAAGTAGGTTTGTCACATAATTAATGAAATTAACACCAGGTGCCAGATTAACACCAATAACTGGGACGGGTATCTGGTATATTATCTATTTTTGTCAACATTCWTTTTCTAATATTGCATTTCAGGTTTTTATAATGTGCTTCAAAATATATTTAACTCATGAAATATGTTTAAAAACTGCACTTTCTGTATATATAATATCTGTATTGGTATTTTCTATCTAATGCATGTTTGTTGATGTATATTTTTAATAAAATGATGAACTGAGCACCATGGACAGTGGCAGTTCTGTTAGACTGTAAACATCAACCAATGCACACAGATTAAGATATTGTGAGAGTTTAATGTGCAAACTTTAAAAATAAAGCAGGAAAACATGAAAGACAGTGTATCGTTCATTCAACACCTGGAGGACAGGGTCTTATTAACGTGATCACAATTCTTTATCACAAAAAAGAGATGCAAGTGGTTCTGTAAAGTCCAAATAAGACCAAGGTAACAGCAGGAGGTCCCTGCTTTTAAAAGGGCTTCCCGTATTCATTCATCGCAGAACTATAGATCCTGCATTTATCAAACAGTAAAGCAACTTAAGAAGAAACTATATGCGTTTTAAAAAAAGTTTATTTGTGTTTGGCTCCACGTACACGCGAATGTTCCGTCGACACTCAACGCCGCACTACATTTCCCGTCGGGCAGTTCGCTCATCGCTTTCTTACCCGATTGGCTGATTCTGGAGGTGAAAGTTCAACAGAAACGCGTCTTGTATCGTAAACATGTCTCAGAGTTCAGTCGTTCAGTAGCTAATCTTATGAAATACGTTTATAATATAAAGTCATTTATTAACAATTTAAAGCAATAGAAACGTGTTTTATTCATTCTGACGTTTTTGACAGATCTGTTTAGCTGTGTTGGGTAACGCCAGCAGACGCACAATGACAGCCATGTAATAGCAACTGTTGGGAAGAGGTCACGTTATAACCTGTCGTTTATTCAATGCGATGATAAAAACGACCTAAAATGGCTGCGCTACTTTTGCATCATGGAGGCAAATGTTACGGCAGCCGGATTTGGGCTCTGGCGTCTCGTTTCTGCTGCTTTCAGAGTCAGAAACAACTGATCGAAACGACCCTAAAAACACGCGATCTAAACCCAGGACACACTCAGGTGGGTTAATAACACGCGGTCAGGTTGTCATTGTACTATATGCGTAAGTTATGGGTGCTGTAATGTGGATCAGTGACGATATTGTTATCGTGGGACGTTTGGTTACGTTTTGGTACAGTGTTCATATGGGCATATATGGAGCAAATGCATGCATTTCATCTATATCTTCCCAGCTGGCAGGGAACGTTCTCAAAACGTTGGCTAATGTCCTGTAAAAGTTTTCTCAAAGTTACCATTAAGTGTTTTTGCAGTAACGTTAGAACCACGTTTAATGTCATGCATCTCAAAACGTTATTCTTGAGTTGTTAGTGGAACGTTTTAAAAACGTTACAGATGAGCAAAATGCTTGGACTTGCAATAACATTGATAATAACATTTATAAAGAAACTGGATGTTTTGAACGTTCCTAGAACTTATAAAATAAAGCTTTAAATGTTTCGTTGCTTACTGGAAACATCAGGGAAACGTTTCTACAACCGAGTTGTTTGCTGGTTATGCGTGACCTCAGTGTAACTTAGATGATGAACTGTTGTGTGGTTGTTTTACAGAGCCGAGCTCCTCTGGTTCCGAGACTTATTGGACTTCGTGATTTCCAGTGCAGACAACGTTACGGCACAGATCCAGTGAGATTGTGGAAACTGCTGGGTGAGTGACAAAGACGTGTTGTTTCATTTCTGTCTTGTGAAGGAAAAGCAAAGATACACAGAAATGTGCATTTCTCCTGAGTGGTCAGTTAGCTCTCATTCAGGTTCTGTCATCCTGAAACATGGTGTATGACCAACGTGTTTTCACATCTGTCAGGTGCTACACAGTATTTCAGCACATCCAACAGAAGACATGAAAAGAAGGAGGGCGGAAAAGGCAAAACCCCTGAGGAAGATGAAGGTATTCTGTGAAGATATAGAGAAAATGTAATAAAAACACACAAGAGTCTGACGCAAAGTCCAGTGGTCTTATGTTATCCCAAAGATTCATGTTGGATAATAAATAAATGGATCTAAAGGATAGATCTGAGGTATTGTTTTGTTACGCAAGAAGAAGGATTGTGACATTGGTCTGGAGATCAGTCAGTAACGGCAGTCGTGTAATTGCATGACTTTCCCTCACAATCTTCTTGTTTCTATGTTTGTTTGTTGTTGTAGAGGAGAAAAAGAGACGAGAACAAGAAGATCAGATGTACAGAGAGCGTCTGCGTACGCTGTTTATCATCGCCGTCATCATGAGTTTACTCAACTCCATCAACACCAGCGGTGGGAATATATCCTGGAATGATTTTGTGAACGAGATGCTGGCCAAAGGGGAGGTGTCACGGGTCCAGGTGGTGCCTGAAAGTGACATTGTTGAGATCTACCTTCACCCTGGAGCGGTGATCTTCGGCAGACCAGTACGGCATTTAAACTGGGCACAAGCTCTACAGTTTTAATAGTTCTTTATGATTGTTGCTTGTCACACTGTACAAACATGATCCATGAATTTAGACCAGCGTTTATTGGTTTTTAATTTGACTTTGTGTCTTGCAGCCATTAATCGGCTGTTAGCAAACATGTCAAACTAGCATTTACAAACTTCCAGGAATCTTTAAGGTTTTTTCAGAATAGTACAGTGTGCTCTCGCTTAGCATCAAACCTTATTTATATGTAAGTTTTGTCATTATGTGGCCGTCAGTTCCAGCTGCACTGATGTCCTGTCGTCTGTTGTAGAGACTCGCCCTCATGTACCGAATGCAGGTGGCCAATATTGATAAGTTTGAGGAGAAACTTCGCGCAGCAGAGGAAGAACTAAACATTGACTCCAAAGACAGAATTCCTGTGACCTATAAGCGCACCGGCTTTTTTGGGAAGTGAGTTATTGGCTGTTGGCTTAATTCTGTTAAGGTCCATGTACTTTACTCATTTTCCACAACATATATTGAAGCCTTAGAAACACTTGTTAATAATGAATGATGAGGAAGAAACTTGCTTGCCTGTATTAAACAAATACACATATTCATACGGTTACTCTATGTTTTGAACAGTTCAAACCGCTAAACATTGACTAATCGGTTGTGTAATTGTGTTTATAATGACTTCAAATAGAAGAGGAATCTATGTGTGTTGGATGAGACCTTTTGTCATGTTTTGTGGTTCTCCGTGTTCCAGTGCTCTTTACGCTCTTGGCATGGCCGCCATTGGAGTGGCAATTCTTTGGTATATCTTCAGATTGGCAGGAATGGGGGGCAGAGACGGAGGCTTCAGTGCATTTGTAAGTGAAGATTCAGTCCTGCTAGTTTTACATGATCGTAAGTGTTGCTTATTGACATTGTGCGTCTGCATGTCGCTCCAGAATCAGCTGAAAATGGCTAAATTCACCATTGTGGATGGAAAGTCTGGGAAGGGCGTGAGCTTCAAAGATGTTGCAGGAATGCATGAGGCCAAGATGGAAGTCAAGGAGTTTGTAGATTATTTGAAGGTAAGAAGTGTTTAGTTTGTGTTTCTGACCTGTCATCCTAGGCTTTTAATCTGTTTCCTTTGTTTGAAGAATCCAGACAGATACCTTCATCTTGGGGCCAAGGTGCCCAAAGGCTCTTTGCTCCTGGGGCCTCCAGGCTGTGGGAAGACTTTGCTGGCTAAGGCAGTGGCAACAGAGGCCCAGGTGCCTTTCCTTGCTATGGCGGGATCAGAGTTTGTTGAGGTGATCGGAGGTAAAGAGAAATTTGACTTTAGTATACAGATACAGCAACATATCAATACTATACACTCTTGTAATCTAGAGTCCAGGTTAGCACTAGATTTTACCCAGGGTTATAAAAGCAGGGTTTCTACTACCTGGGTTAACTATTTTAAGTGTGAAAAGCTCTCTCTAAACTTGAGATGTATTTACTCACTCAGGTCTTGGTGCTGCAAGGGTGAGAAGTCTCTTCAAAGAAGCCCGCGCCCGAGCTCCGTGCATCGTCTACATCGATGAGATTGACGCCGTGGGAAAGAAACGCTCCACCAACATGTCCGGCTTCTCCAACACCGAAGAAGAACAAACCCTTAACCAGCTACTAGTAGAGATGGATGGTGAGAACCAGAACTAGTCCAATAAATAAATAACCCAAACAGAGATCAGGATGCACACGTCTTGTGTTCTCCAGGAATGGGCACCACAGATCATGTGATCGTCCTGGCTTCCACCAACCGCGCAGATATTCTGGACAATGCTCTTATGAGACCAGGCAGACTTGATAGACACATATTCATAGACCTGCCAACTCTTCAGGTAGCGAAGATGAATGAATGTTAAATGTGCTTTAATTATGGCAAGAGGAACGCATGCATTGTCTCCTATGAATGTCTTGCAGGAGAGAAAAGAAATCTTTGAGCAACATCTGAAGATCTTGAAACTCACTCAACCGGCAGATTTCTACTCTTTGCGATTGGCCGAGTTGACACCAGGCTTTAGCGGTAAGTAATTTTAAAGTTTTGAGGTTTCACATTGAGTTACAGTTCCTGTTGTTCACTTGGTAGAACATGTTGATATTCCAGGAGCTGATATTGCCAACATCTGCAATGAAGCCGCTCTTCATGCAGCCAGAGAAGGACACAAGTCCATTGACACCTTCAACTTTGAGTACGCCGTGGAGAGAGTCATCGCAGGTGTGCGGCCGTCCCTTCCTGTCAGATCAGCCACACATTCAGATGTAGAAATCTCTGTTCAGCAGTGATCCTGATGTTTCCTTTTTCATGTGACATTCAGGCAGCGTGAAGAAGAGTAAGATTCTGTCTAAACAGGAGCAGAGGGTGGTGGCCTTCCATGAGTCTGGTCACGCTCTGGTGGGCTGGCTGCTGGAACACACAGAAGCTGTCATGAAGGTAAACACCTGAACTTCGCTGATGGTGTCTGTAGCTGTAAATGGCTGGTCTGTTGATTGGTGAAGTGTCTGGTCTTCCTCCATCAGGTCTCAATAGCTCCCAGGACAAACGCTGCTTTGGGGTTCGCTCAGATTCTGCCCAAAGATCAGCATCTGTTCACCAAAGAGCAGCTGTTTGAGAGGATGTGTATGGCTCTGGGAGGAAGAGCATCTGAAGCCATAACGTTCAATAAGGTCACCACAGGTATGACATCAGCAACAACATCACGCCCCTCAGTGTTTCTCAACAAACTTCCAAGATGGCCTCAAAGTTACTTATAATAAGACAAAATAAGCTAAGCTAAGCTAGAATCTATTTTTATAATGAATATCTTTCTTGATATGCTAAACTTTAGAGTGTTTTACTGGCCAGAAATGTGAGTGTGAGCTTCAGATGTTGTTGTGGGAGGTGGGGGTCTATAGAAGCAGTTCACGAGTACTCACCCACAGATGTTTCACATGTTCTCAAACTTATGTTAGGTGCCCAGGATGACCTGCGTAAGGTGACGCGTGTGGCGTACTCCATGGTTAAACAGTACGGCATGACAGCCAGCGTGGGTCACGTGTCTTTCCCTGACTCTGAAGATCAGGGGGGCATCGGACGCAGACCCTTCAGCCAGGGCCTCCAGCAGCAGATGGACCATGTGAGTTGAAGAACTTTCCCACCTGCTTCATGTTCTGTAGATGAGTCCAGCATGACCTCACATGGGCTGTTAAACGTGCGGGAGTCGGTGATAAATATCTCTTGTTGAAGAAATGGGCATTAGAGTGATTTAACCACGGGCAAGAGACACGATGCACAGCAGAGTTAGAGCTGTCTGCGTTATAATCACTTTCTGACTTTCTCTCTCTGTTGTTTACAGGAAGCCAAGATGCTAATAGCTCAGGCCTACAGGCACACAGAGAAATTACTCCTGGACAACAGAGACAAACTGATTTTAGTAGGTTCCATCCATCACCTATATCCTGTTTATTTAGCAATATAATCACATCATCTTGGCTGTGTCAGCCACAGCTATTGCATCATTTTCGTAATGTAATCTTGCAGTTTATTTTTGTCGCTCATCTCACTATTGTTGTGCTGTTATTGATGCAGAGGTGGTCAATTCAAGATGGGCTTAAAAAGTCATTATGTGATCCATACATCTTGAAGTCTTTATACTCACCGCTCTTGTGGTGTGTTTTCAGCTGGCTAACACGCTGCTGGAGAAGGAGGTGGTGAACTATGATGATATTGAAGCTTTGATGGGACCTCCACCGTTTGGACCCAAGAAGATGATTGCTCCTCAGAGCTGGGTGGAAGCTGAGAGGGACAAGCAGGACACAGGTGAGGAAGAGCCCAGACCACGGAGACCTCTGCGCAAAGACCATAAAGATGACGATGTCAACCTGAGCCCATTGTGAGACATGGAGGTCCAGGGGTGGAGAGTTTAAAGAGTTTAAAGAGAAACGTTAAAGATAAATGTTGGGTTTGTTCTTTGCTTTGATGGATCAGTTAGTTGGAGATATAATGGAAATATGTACATAGTTTAAACTCCAGGCTGTTCATTGTGACAATAATTGTATTTCTCATGCAGGACATTTAAAAACAACAGCTACTGAAATGTTATTTCTGTATTTAAATCTGCACTTCACTCTTTTGTGAATTAGCTCTCAGATGTGACACACAGATGTTGGTTTTGTCAGATCAGGTGTGTATTGTGAGATATTTCTCTGATGAGAGTAAACATGGAATAAATAGTTTCGTTTATGATGAATGTCTGAGTGTTTATTTACTCCCACCGGTCAGAAAGTTAACATGTGATATTTACATGTACACATGTGGTAGACGCTTATTCAAAGCGACACTGTTTTAAAGATATCAATGTGTGTTTTCTGAATCGTACCCGCAACCATTTGTGTTGCTAACACAAGGCCGTACCAGCTAAGTTACACAAACATATATTGTAGTTACATCTGTATATTTACTGAAATGTTACTTTTAATGACTTGCAAAGAGAACTTATTATAATTCAATTATTTTATTTGAAAGATAAAGACAAAACAAAATTTCACAAATTTTAAAAACAGAATAAATAAAATAGTTCAACAAAAATGAAACTAACAAAGGAATTATGCAAAAAAAACATTGTTAAGGGGGAAGAGCAAAAATATTTACATGAAACTTTGTTATTGTGACGGTATAAAGATGATTTGGGGTTAAATCGCAAGATAAAACAGTATTACATACAATATATTACATACACAGTAAACTAATCATATTTATAAAAAACTTACAGAACAACCTATATTAAAAAATCTCCAAAGGCATTAGAAATTTCACCAGTGGTATGAAGAGTTCACCCAAAAATAAAAATTCAGTCTTATCTTGCCAATCTATGAAAAACACCATAAAGAAATAACAGAAAAATCATCCTTTTAACAGATATGATATATTCTGATATTTCTGAACCACATGTTTGTTTGTAGACAGTCTGTCTTCCTCACACAAAACTATTGCATGATGGTTTTACACCAGCCACATGAATGAAGTTTATCATCATTGTGCTATTTTGTCGTTTTTGGAGATCACTGGAGATACAAGTTCTTTAGTGGACCACAGGAGAAATAAAGTCATGTGGGTTTGCAAAATTGTCATTTTTGGCAGAACTTTTCTAATAAAATACAACCCAGAACCTTCACCGCAGTGTTTTGTTCATGTTTAAACCCCCACAAGCTCAGTGTTGGTCGCCAGCTAAAATAATCCCCAGGAACACACGTGCGTTTGGCACAAGGCGTTTCTTCTGCACGTCTGGTCGGTCTCCACACGGTTCCTCCCTCCAGCTGGTGCCGTCAAACATTTGCCCACCGTCTCAGATGGAGCACCTGTCACACCAGCCTGCTAAAATAACTCACGAGGGACAGAGGAAGAGTGTGAAGCTTTCTCACAAACTTTAAACAAACACCTGATCAGAATCTTCTAACATTCAAGAGTTCACGGGAGGTTTGAGGACCACGAGAAGATCACGCCTACGCTAGCGTGGCTCGTACATGTTGGCCAGTTTTTTGAAACGTGGTCCCCAGTCGTTGAGATAGTCGTAGTCCTGGTCCTGATCTGAGTCTGAGGAGGCGATGGAGCTCAAGCTGCCGGCCACAGATCCATCACCTTCATAATCATAGATCAGAGCTGTGTCGTACGGAGGCACGTTTGGGTCAGAGTCTGCAGCGTCAAGACCCTGTTGGTTACCATCAAAACATCTGTTTTTATTGATAGTTGTGAGTTTGTGAGAAGTTTAATGAACAAGAACATCGTTAAGTTTTAGTTCCTGTTAAAAGCTGCTGTTCATAAAAGTTTATGGTTAAAATAAATAAGTTTTAAACAAGTTAAATAAGTTTTTAAGAGTTTCAGGTACATGACAGGTCAGTGTTTAAAATGTTCAACAGTAAGTTTATGAAATTGATTTATAATTTGAGCTTCAGTTTGTCTTCATTAAACTTCAATATAGGTCATGAAAGTAAATAAAAATAACCTGCAATGTTACGGTTTGAACAGAGATGGTGGTAGAGAGGCACATGTTACAGCTTTAATGAATGTACTGTTAATGTAACTCTTATTGTAATGTTACCATAATGTTTTTAATATAACCATTCGTCTGAACACATTAATCTGAGAGATTACTCACAACATTAATGAAGTCCTCGATGTCTGTGGGCTCTCCGGTGGTCTTGCGTGGGTAAACGGGGGACGGGAGGATGTGAGGAGCGTCCTTCCTCAGAGGTTGTCTTCCTCTCGGCAGGCTGCAGTCTGGAGGGAAGAACGAGGCTGGAGCAGGAAGTGTGTCACTCGGGTTCCTCAGAAAATCGATGTTAAATGCTTCCTGTGGGACAGAAACAGCTTCAGGTAAACCTCAGGTAAACACCTGTTATGAAGATCTAAGTTTAAAAACTTGTGGGACATTTAAGCCAGGCTTGACAAAAATAGATGATCTTTAACCATTATATAATAAACAATTAAACTAAATACCATTTTTACAAAACTAATTCACTTTTCTAGTTTATTTGGACTTTTAAAACAACAAGATTATTTGTAATTGAAGTTGGTTCCCCTCAAGTTTAGCAAGGTTTCAATAACTAACATCTGTGTCCAGTGTCCAAATACATGTTTTATAGAACAGCACTTATGTTTGATCACTTATAAAGAACCAGCATGTTTCTTTTATGTGTTTTTGTGGTAGATGTTTTTGTAGATGTTTGGTAGATGTTTTTGTAGTTTCACCTCGTCCTCCTCTCCACCTCCCTGCTCATCATAATGGAAGATGTTGTCTCTGATGTCTTCTTCAGACGTCCCCACCAGCAGCCCTGGTCCTTTCCTGATGTCCCGTCTCCTGCAGCTCCTCACCGCCGCCGCGAGAAGCAGCATCACTGCCGGCACAATTCAGTCCCGTTAAAACTACCAGCAAACTACAGTATCACAGCTAGCAATTTTTGTAACGTTTCTGTAATGTTTTCATGAGGCACAAAAGGTTAAAAATGCTTTAAATGTTCTAGATTTGAATTTTTAGACATTGTATTAACATTATTGCTTGCTTTTTTTCTAAACAATGTTTTACTTTTTTTAAAAAATTTTTTAACTTTAAAAGAAGTCACTGCAAGAATGTTTTTAATGTAGAGAGACCTTTAGAGAACATTAGCCAACATTCTGAGAATGTTTCCAGTTAGCTGCACTATATCTGCATGATACGGTGATGTGAAAGCAGAAAATGTTGATCATTTTTCACTTACCCAGCAGAAGAGCGACGCTGCCCATTATAAGCATAAGGGCAATGAAACTTATGCCCAGTCTGCTGCCAAAGACGGCTGCGGTGAAGCTCGTACAGTCTCCAAAACTATCACAGGAACACACCGTCACATTCACCAGAGCAGATGAGGCCAGAGGAGGAGAGCCGGAGTCTGACACCACCACAGGAATGAAGAATTCTCCACTCTCCACGTCTATCAGGGGCTGCAGGACAGCATGAGTCTCTGAACACACAAACAGGAGAAGGAAACGAGCTGTGAGATGTTGAAGTCAACACAGAGTTTAAGTGAACACCATCTCTAAAGTGTGATTAACCCGGTTCTGTACGAGAAATATGATTAAACTGTTAACCCATGCTAGAAAACTGAGCTAGAACATTTGTGAATCATATTGTTGGATCTAATGGAGCTTAAATGTATAACCAGTTTTTCCCAGCAGAGATATAATTAAAATGACCTTAAAATACATAAACCTGAGTAAAAAAATGCTTTTATGCTTGTGGTTCATTGCCTATGTTTTACCGTTAAGAGTTATTATGGTCCAGTTGGTGGCCACGTTTTTGTCAGATATGAAAAAGCTGAAGGGGTCTGACTGAGGGGACATGTCCTGATCCACAGCGCTGAGCAGGAGACCCAGTTTGTCAGGGTCTCGATTGCTGCACATCAACCCGCTCAGGGGTGTCAGAACCGGTGGGTAATCGTTGGTTTCCCACAGCGTTATCTGCAGCGTAGCAGTTGCAGAAACACCATCAGCATCTGTGAGGAAAAGATCAGAAATTTATTCCAGCAGATGGTCATTAAAGCCACAATGCTGCAGAAGATCTGTGGGACATATTTGCTGTTCCTCAGTTCCTCAGCTCAGAGATGCTCACCCTGGTCTATGACCTTCACCACAGCAGAGTAGATGTTGTTCTTGACATGCGGAGAGCGATTATTAAAGCTTCTTCTGACTGAGATCTCTCCAGTTGCCTGGTTGATATCAAGCCAGCTTTCAGGATCCTCAACTATTTCAAACCTGAGAAGATGCAGAGCATCAGTAGGTCTGGTGTGACACTCATTTTATATCCAATGACATTTAAACAAAAAGTGTTTAGAACCAGATTTATTTATGGTATTTAATGGTATTTAAGTACCACATTGTTTTAACATATATAACATTAAAAAAAGCTATTAATGTTACAGCAAGAATGTTTTTGATAACTTTGAGATAACATAAACCACAGCCTCATCTTCAGATCTGCTCACTGTATAAATGATAAACTCCTTTACTGACATCTTTACATCCTAATCTGACATTGGAAAATTCCTGAAAATTTCCCAGATCAATAAAACAGCTGTTTGAAGGTTACAGTGTTTTCCTCATCAAACATTCATTTTCCTTGTTTTAACATATATAACATTAAAAAAAGCTATTAATGTTACAGCAAGAATGTTTTTGATAACTTTGAGATAACTTAAAAAACACTATCCAGTGTTTTGAAAACATTTCTTATTAGCTGAGAGTTTGAGATAGGAGTGTTTATTCTGAACTGTTATTCAGGAAGAAAGTCAGGCTCACCGTAGGTTGGCGTTATCTGGATCATGGGCGATGTCTGAGGCCAAGATGGTTCCAGGAACTGTGGACTCAGGTACCGTCACTTGAATGGGGTTTTTATAGAAGACAGGAGCCTCATTTTCATTCAGCACGCTGACGGTGACTGTGGCGCTTTGTATCTGTTCATAAGGAGCTTTAAGACTCACTCCATTTTCTGCAGTGACAGTGAGCAGGTGCTGCGACTGCACCTCAAAGTCCAACGGCTGAGAAACAGGACAGAGGTTTTACTGCAACACTGACCTATCAGTCTGTCTGTACATCAATCTGTCTGTACATCAATCTGTCTGTCTGCCTGCATTTATATTTTAAGTAAGAATCAAAAACAAACAAAATTATCTGTCTTTCACTTTAAATAAAGTTTGTAAACTTATGTTGGAAACCAGAATGTGTCAGTAATCGCACCTTAACCACAGACAGGACGCCCTGATTGGTCAGTGGGTCTGTGCTCACACTGAAATGTCCTGAAGGATCACCGTCTGTGATTCTGTATAATATCCTCCAGTTAACTCCGCCCCTCTGGTCTTTATCTGTGGCGTTGATCCGGCCCACCTCCACAATCTGCTTGTTCTCCAGCGCAAATATTTTATACTGCCATCACAGAAGTACAACAGAAACTCAGTGACCTCAGAGATCATCACAGACTGCATGTGTTTTCAGTCGCCTGCTGACACGTACCACACTGGGCTGAAATTTGGGGGAGTGGTTGTTAATGTCAGAGATGTTAATGATGGCGCGGCTGGTGGAGGCGAGACCCATTCCTGACATGTCAGCCACCTGCAGAGTCAACTTAAAAGACTGCACCACCTGAGAACACAACACAGCCCACCTGAGTTCATGAGGTCAGAGAACCGTTAGTTCTGCTCCTGAGGCACATCAAGAATTTGGCCTTTGCTGTTTCTAACCACTGTAAGGTTGTAAGAACATTTTCCTAATGTTTCCATTAGGTAACAAAACTTTAAAACTTAACTACTTTAAAAGTTCCTTTATTAAATGTTTTCCAAAGAAGAGACTCACGTCTCGGTCCAGCCCCACGTCCCGTATGTAAATGACTCCTGTTTTATTGTTGATGCCAAACATGGTCTTGTTGATGCTGTTGGGCGGGACGCTCTCCTGACTGATGATGGAGAAGCTCAGAGCGGCGTTATCTGTCAGAGGATCATCAGCATCTACTGCCATCACCTGCATCACTGAAGTTCCTGATGAGAGGAAACACAGAAGAACCTCATGATGTTCTGTCATTATCTCCTCATTCACCTGGTGCTACCACAAGATAAAGAACAAACTGTATATACCTCTATTTATACCCTTACTTCTGTCTTAACGTATGTCAAAAAAGTTATTTATATAAATCATTAACAGTCCAACAAATATAAAACGTCACAATTTATTGTTTATATACAAACTTTAGATCAAACTAAGGTAAATACTTCAATTAAATATAACAAACGTACATTATCATCAATTAAATCTGAGCTATAAGAGAGACACATTTGAGCAATAAAATTCCTGTAGGAGTAAAAGAGGAGAGAAACAACATTTTTAGTTGTTTTGTCAGGACTGATGTGATGTGAGTTATACATGCATGTCTAACCTGGCACAGAAAATTCTGGGATGGTGCCAATAAACTCTCTCTGTGTGAATACAGGCCTGTTGTCGTTCTGATCTAGAACATAGATCTCAATGGTGGTGGGACTCTCCAGTCTCTCTCCACTCGGAGAAAGAGCAAAAGCCTTGAGCTGAAGACATTATCACACACACGTCACTCTTCATCTTCATCATCTTCAGCTAAACATCAGCTAATATTTGAGCTATTAAATACACCACTTACAGATAAACAGAGTTTTGTTGAACTGCACACATCAGAACATCATTTCAGACTTATAATTTTCAGACTAACACTGTGAAATGATTTGCTTGTAAAGTTTGTACAACAAATGTTTAGGGTTGCTAATACTATAATAAATCAAAGGTATTAAACATATGAAATTAATTAAACATTCAATTAAACATGTTACATTTTTTATTACATGTCTAAACAGGGATTCAATAGAGTTTCTTTGTGATGTTTGTATATAATAAAAACAGAAAAATATTGTTTAAATATCATGTTTTACTTTGAAGCTCTTGTGTTTTTCTCTGTCCAGCGGCATTTTGCTCTTTATCCATCCCGTCTTCTGATCGATTTCAAAGAGGTTTTTGGGCTCCTGGTCGACCCCGGGACCCTCCAGCATGTATATCACCTCCCCACTGAAAACCTTGTCAGATTTAATCTGTCAGAATCAGACAGGAAAGGGTTAAAATCATGTGCTCAGCAGCTTCAGCTGCTCAGTCTCTTCTGCCTCTCTGCTGCCCTCTCTGTTGAAAACTGAACATTGCAGGTAACTTCACATACTTTATGTATGAAGTCAAATATGTTAAACTGGCATTTTTGGGGAAATCATGCCTAACAAATCACCATTATAAAATAAATGTGAATCAGGGTAAGATAAGAGTTTTGAACATAGATCTGTCATGAACTTTCTCAACTTTTAAACACACACAAAAAACTTTTGTAGTTTTTGTAGATTGTAGTTTTCATTTTTTTGTTCTGAAGTTCTAGATTTGTGTACCTGGACCAGATCTTCAGGAACCTGTTTGCTGTTTTCTAGAACTCTGATAGGTGGAATAATCCAGTCTCTCTTCACTCGAACCTGTTCTCCTGCGCTTCTGTGTGGCCACGGATACATCACCGCTGGATTAGCGTCGCTCTGCTGCAGCTGAATGCTGCTCACCTGTATAAAACACACAGTAACATTCACATGAACCTCTTTAAACATCAGCTCAGGTTTGATTCTGAATGGAACAATATGTACAGT
>JBAJNP010009650.1:3798-17739 GCA_036877545.1 Yasuhikotakia modesta | reverse complement strand
GAGGCATGTGAGCAAGAGGGTGGAGTCACAGAGAATGTCACTGCGGTGAGACAGGAAGAGAGGGAGACAGACGTGGAGAAAAAAGAGGAGGTGGTCTTAGAACAAACAGTGGAGGAGCAACACGAGACGGAGGCTAATGAAAACAAAACAGACGAGATCTTAACAGAAGGAGCAGAAAACAGCAAAGAGTCTCTCACTGAAGTAAATGATTCAGATAAAACTGATGCTGTCTGTGAGGACAAACCGGTGGAGAAACTCAACGAGAGGACAGCTGAAGAACTGACAGAAGACAGAGACACAAAGATGAAGGAGAACAAAGATCATGTCCAGGACAAACCAAAAAGTCCTGCGAAAAAATCTGGAGCACCTTCATCTTCTGCCCTCAGAACTCCTGCAAAACCATCCGCCTGCCCTCGTGGTCCTCGGCCCTCCGCCAGGAGAGACGCCATGGCCAAGTTTCAGAAGGACCAGTGAGTCAAACCTGTGGATCATACAGACCACTGTCAACAAAACGTTTCTCAACAACAAAATCATTTCATTCAAACATCATCACTTATAGCATATAAATTATAGCATTTTGTTGCTGCATGTGTTTGTTTGTTGTGTCCTTAGGTTGTGATTACTGTGGTTTGGTTTGCAGGACTCCAGGAGTTCGAAACTTTAAAGTTCAGAGAACATCTGTGGGCTTGTCTGGAGGATCATCAATTAAACAGAAAATTCTGCAGTGGTGCAGGAATAAAACACAGAGATACGAGGTGAACCAGGATTTATCTTCTCAAATGTAACGTAAAGTTTTTTATTTTACATCTGATGTCTAGACATTTCCTCTAAACCTGTGGACAAACTTTTATAAGATATTGTTAAGAACCATTTTTGGCTGTATGGTTCCATAAAGAACCTTTAACATCCTTTCTGATTGACAAAAGCAATGCAGCAATTATCTTCATAACATTGTGTCTAATCCTCTTTCTCCATTTTAAAGGGTGTCAACATAGAAAACTTCTCTTCCTCTTGGAGCGACGGCCTGGCTTTCTGTGCACTCGTTCATCGCTTCTTTCCAGACGCGTTTGACTTCTCCTCCCTCAAAGCCAGTGAACGAGAGAAGAACTTCACTCTGGCCTTCAGCAACGCAGAGTACGTTCCTGCCTCTCTGTGTGTGTAACTGAAGGAGAGAGTGTTAATCACAAACACATGACAGCTCCCTCTCTCTCTCTCTCTCTCTCTCCTCCAGGTCTCTCGCTGACTGCTGCCCCCTTCTGGAAGTGTCAGACATGTTACTGATGGGAAACAATCCGGACCCCATGTGTGTTTTCACTTACGTACAGTCACTCTGTCACCATCTCTCCAAGATAGACAAAGAGAGAAAAGAGAAAGAGAAGCTAGAGGATAAGAAGAAAGAAGAAGATCAAGGGTCTGAAGTTCATGAGGAGGAGAAGAATGAGACTGAGGAACATCAGCCTGATTCTGATGTGAATGAAAACGTAATAAACACAGAAGATGTGGATGAGAGTTAGAGGAAAATAAACAACAACGACGAGAACTAAACAGCTAAGATATTTAACACCCAAAATGTCTTGTTTATTCTTTTCATCTTAATTTTAGCTTTTTGAATGAAATACCTTTGTCTTATTTTAAATCTATGTTTCTGTTTTTAGAGATCGTTTTGTTTGTAATATTTCACTACAGGTCGGATGTGTATATAGCTGTGATAAATCTAGAATCACATACAACTATAAATTAAGAGTCAAATAATTTATTATTATATTCATAAGGCATTAATGTATGAATTTGTATGTAAAGGGAAAGTATGTATTTTATATAATATATAGATTTGCATTTGCATAAATAAATGCTGCTTGGCTTTATAGTTTCTGTCTTTTTGGGCTTTAAAACATCTTGAAATTGTGATTTCAGAAAAATACAATTCGGTTGTTACGGACAGAATCAGATAAAAATATGACATTAAACAAGAACACAATTCACATACAGAAAAGTATGACAGTATTTTACATGAAGTTTAGATTAGGGTCCTAAAGAGTGACTTTATAAGTCACCAGTCACCAGTTTTGAGGTCATAAGGACACACGTCATACTTCATGTTATAAACCAGGGTATTGTAGTTACAACACAGAGGAACAACAGAGGAACTTTTACACACACAACACATGCAACTCAACCCTGAAGAATCTAACAAACGCGTGTCTGGGTTTGACTCACATCTTTTGCTCCACATGTTCCAGTCATTTGCTGCTATATTTACACACTGTAATATTAGCCCACATCATCTGCATCTCTCTCTATCTTTCTCACTCTCTCACTCGATCATATTTCCCTGAGTGTGGCTGGTGTGAGTTCGGGTAGGTCCCGTCTGAAAACACCCACGGAACACAAACCGGACCAGCAGCCTGAAATGAGAGAAGACTGTGAGGAAATCTGGGTCTACGGAGGAAAAGTTTCACATTCTCGCAAAATTGTTTCATCCATCAAGATCAACGAGAGCGTCACGGATCTTAACATCTGCAGGATCATGTAATAATAACAAGAGGGAGACAGTAGGAACATTTATCTCCGTTGGATGCGGCGCATAAATAAGAGGAGGAGGTTTGTCCTGCGGTGAAACATTAATATTACGTTGTTTTTCCATGGATCCAGAATCCAGAAACGACCTGGAGTCGAACAGCTCCACCTCACCCGTCCCAGAGTCCTCATCGTCCCGCAAAACCACTCACTACCGCGACCACGGCAGCTTTGGTTACAGCCTGGGGGTCGCGTGGACACATCTCCGACCCTTCCTCCCCTTCTTTCTGATCTCCTGTCTGGTGGTGCTTGTGGTCTACCTGCTGCGGTCCATCGTGTTTGGGGGGCCCTTCGACGACCCTCTGTTCTTCAGCAAGTTTGAGAAACGATGGCCACCGCCGGTCTCTACAGAGTCTCAGGGACCTGGTATCCTTTGAGCTTTGGGGTCAGACAGGACAACGACCCTGAATTCATTGCAGGTGTCAATGTTTGATGTAGTGGAGTGGGAATCTGAAACAAACACACAAGGGTAAACAATACAAGCCCCACACAGTAAACTAATGGGGTTGAGAACTAATGCCTTCCAACTTAAACTGGATCCAACCACCCTTATGCCTCTGGTTGAAAGTCAATCCAACTAATCTTATTAAACAGGCACCTAAAATAGCAGACACTTATTCAGCTGTCTGTGTTAACCAGTGCCAACCTGAGAGAAACGTTTTATAAACGCTTTACGCAGCAGTGTGAGGCAGTAACTTTGTTGTATATGTTGTACTGTAAGTTTCTGTAAGCAGTTTAATAATTGCTGAAATGTCCCTCTATGAACCACCTTTTAATATTTTCTATTTTGAATTATTGTTCACAAAGAACTTGATTTTGATCTCATGTATGTTTTTTATCAGTTGATAACAGCTTTCAGGTTTATTCTAAACATGAAGTGATGCGTTGGAAATGATGAAACTTTGAATCAATAAAATATTTTTATTGCTATTTTAAAAAAAGTATAATTCCATATGTTTACATTTAACAGTGTTAAAGATTTTGTCATGCTAAGGCTTTGGTTCTGTGTTAAATGAAACCAGTCTTGGTCCTGACACTTAGCAAAGCGTCTTGTTTTTATCAAACAGACACTGTGGAAAAGGGGAAACAGGCTGTAATAAATCAAGGAAAACTGATATTCCTGGAGTGGGAAGAATCCAATAGTAATTCCAACATGGTGGCACAGGAACTCAGGAACGATTCAGCCAATCATCTGAGCCATACATGTCATGTGATGAGTTTTGGAGCCACATGAAAGCTGTCATGTTTTTGGCACATAACCTTCACTAATGACTTTAATAATATGGTACATCAGTAATAATGTCACAGCCAGCAAATACGGAATAAGTGCAAGTTAATTTAACTATTTAATGACTTTACAAACAATGGGCACTGCTGTAATATGTTGAAATATCTGGGAGGTAAATATTACTTCAGTAAACATACACAGACGATTTCAATGGACATTATAAAGGATATTACGCACAGAAAAGTGCAGTTACTGTATTTACCTGCAGGGGTCGTGCGAACCAATCAAATCTCCTCCTGGTTCGACCCTGCAGGCGGAAACGTTGCATGTAGGTTTGCAGGGAATGTTCAAACAACACTGACCCGTGTTGTCTGAGCTATTAAGAGACACAAACAGAAGCTGGTTATGGTTCTGTGAACCAGCCATATCAATAACGTATTTGTCAGTTAAAAGAAACGTTAAGGGAACGTTCTTACCACCTAAAAAGAGACAAACGTAACGTGCAGTGATGTGTCCTGGCAGCAGGCGGCGCTGTTTCCTCCGCAGCGCAACGCAGCAGATGCGGGCAAACGCTCCGCGTAATTAATTTACCGCAATATTTGATCACGGCATGTTTTAAATCATCTTGTATACAGTCAAGCTAAATATATATCGTTACGCTGATCGACAAGAGGGTCGAATAATGATGAAAGTGTTTGTGCGTCAGTTGGAAATATAGGCAAAGTAAGCGACGCAAAATCTAATTATTTCTTTGCAAAACCTAATTATGCATTAAAAAGGTTAACGCCAGCGCCTGAAACGTTTCTGTTTAATAATCGCATTACTGACGGATCATCATGTATAAAATGGCGCAGAAGGACACAAACTTTCCACTTGTTAAAGTGAGTCTCGCAGAAAAAGACAAACTCAACATTAGCCACCCGGTAGGATTTGACGCAAACGACAGACGCAGCGCGGACCTGTAAGTAGTTTGCGCGTTTTAACGTTTCAGGCTTGTGCTTTTGTTAAGCTCTCGCATACTAACGCTGGGTTTTATATGCATTGGAAGAGATTGCGCATTATTGTCTGAAGCTGGGTGTTGTTTTGTGATAGACAGCAGCGGTGTTTCCTCTGAGATCACAGCGCTGCACAAACCAGCATCATATTCTCAGAGGAATCCGCGTTTCACTGCAGCGCATGAACGTAAAGAACTAATTCAGACAGATACACGCTTAAAAGTTCCTCACGGTGCCAGAGAAGAACCTTAATGCCTGTGTGGTTCCATAAAGAACCTTCAGCATCCGAAGAACGTTTCTGTTTCTCAAAAGGTTTCTTGTAGTGGATAAAGAGCATTTAGATTATGAAAAGGTGAAAAAGAACTGGTTCTTCAAGAACCTTTCACCAAATGGTTCTTTGGGGAACCAAATATGGTTGTAGTATAGCGTTGCTCTAAAAACATGTTTAGCATTTTTATTTAAAAGGTGAATTTTACCAGTCGGTGATGGAAGTAAAACGACAGGAAAAACAAATAGACACGATCGATAGTTTTAAGAAAACTCTGCTTTATTATGCTTTTAATATAATGCACATGGTATTAGTTCGTTTTAATAAATCATAACCTATGATTTAACTATGACATATACGACAGTGTATTACAGTTTAATCTCAGGTCTAAATATAAGAATGTATTGCTTACCCTGGTCTAAAAAACGGCGACAAGATAAAACATTTTAGTCAAACCGAGGCTTTTACCAAGGAAACCTTTTAAATTTTCCACCCTTAACCTTTTACTGTTTCCAAACGGATCCATCAATTCGGTTCGGTTCGGTTCGCACAGAATATTTGCACAAAGGCTGCGACTGACAGCTGAGAGACACAAACCAAAGACTGCGGTCCAAAACTGCGTAACAACACAGATGAGAGAAAAACGTATAAAATAATTTTCATATTAAATCATTGATCATAAGCAGCATAAGAAACGCATGTTGTGCATTTTAACTTTCTCAGAAAATAATATTAAAGTCAAATACAAATATATTTTTACTGAGGGCGTTTCTGTGTCCAGAAACACACACCTCTGCACATACAGTTTCTTCTGTAAATTAAATGAACATAAACATCCTGGAAGTTTGAATATATGCATCGAATAAAGTGAATGCGAATAACATCTTTTAGTTGTTATCTGCACTGGTTGGGTTGAATTGTAGGTCGTGTCTCAGTGTCTCAGACTGTCAGTCTCACACACGCGCGATTCAGCAACACATCAGCAGAAATACATTTATATTCTTTCCTTTAAAAGGCTGTGCGTGTGTTTGTGTATTTGTGTTTACACACAATAAGCACAACAATAACATTATTTCCATTGCATGTTTGTTTTGTATGTTTTCTCTAACAGTTAAATGTAAACGTGAACACACATTAAACACATTTAAACAACAGCAGAGATCTGCAACATATGGAAAACCAATTTAATACAACCAGCACAATCCCGCACTAGACAGTAACTTACAGTTACAACGTTACGAAACATTAAAGAAACATTAAAGAAACCATTATGTAAATTATCCAGACAATGTTAATCACGCCAGAGTTTCTAATGAATCGAGTCTCATTTCTCCTTAAACAGCATAATCTTCACCTCAGTGTCTTTTATGGGCCATTTTCTCCAGCTAAATAAAGACATCAAATTAAAAATGAGTTATTGACAGGTTGAGGCAAATATTCCAGGGTCGGGATTATACGCGCTTTTATAACCTCCCCGCGGAGAATTGAACGCCGAGGGACCGTAACAGTGTCGGTATTAAACCATCAGCTACAATCTCCCAATGACTTAATCAAACACAAGGAGCTGGAGACGAAGCACGGGTGCAATAATGCCTTAAAATATGACGAAATAATTCCCCGTCATTTCGGAAAACAAATTGAACATTTATTGCATATATATTAAAAATTATAGGCCGGTGCGCGAAGCTGCTGTGTTTTATTGAGGCGCTCCTAAAGGTGAATCCTCAGAGGAAAATGTTTTCCTGTCTTGTTAGTCTCACCGGAGACTGCGGCAAAATTGCCTTGAACCTGTTAAATTGATTCAGGAGAAACTCACAGCCTGTGCGCAAAGACCCAAAGCGCTCCATTATAACGCGCTATTCCGTGCGCTTTGGGTCAGTACATACTCGGGTCAGTACAATTAGTTAACATTAGTTAACAAGTTAACTTAAAAATGAAGACATGACGTCATCTACTTGGCCTACGTCACAATCCACAAATTAAACACAAAAATCATTCTGTGTGTTTATACACACAACGATTATAGAGCCGCAAACGCCCTGTGGTTTAGTTGAGACTCTTTCTCTTTGTCTGGGATGCGGGATAAATGCTGGTGTCACACATGATTGTCTCGCACTATTAAATTGTCAGAAAGAACGGATTTCCCTAATAATGGTTTGTGGGAAGCGTTAGGGAATGTTGCGTTCCTGGAGACCCGCGGGAGGGGTGAGGAGGGGGTGCCCAAGGTCACGCAGAGTTTCCGGCTCATCTCTGAAGTCAGTCCCGCGCGGAGCTCCATCTTCAGTGAGTGTTTCTGAGAAACAACAGAAACTCGCGTCTGACTCTTGAATCATTTGCCGTTTCTCTCGGATATTTTACTATTCATGAAGGACAAAAGGGCTTCAAATAAAGTTCATGCATTTGTTTTAATTGTGCATTAATTTAATATAAATGTGCATTACAGATGAGCTGTAACTTTATAGGCCCACTTTGATAAATGAAACGACAATAAAAGATTATTTTGCTAATAATAATAATATAGATTTTACAGAAATACACGAGCAACAATGAATAAAAGTATTTTATTTTATTTATTTCAAATATAAGAAATAAACGTGCTAAATTAATGCTTATACGTGTAAATACAGAAAACAGTGGAGAGTGTATAAATCTCTCTGTAGTGTAACTCAAACACGCATGAAATGTGTGGAGCAGCTTTTTGGGGGAAACAAACACTTTCCTACCTAAACTACATGCTGCTGTGAGAAACTGGCGTTATTCTTACACAGTTCCAGCGACTGGTGTTAAATGCTTACAGCCCGGACTCATTCATTCTCAATACATCAGTCCTGACTCGAACCCTGGGGTGTCTGTGCGCATTGTATCGCTGACCCCGGCGGAAGATTTATGTGTTTTTGATATTAAACTGCGCCTGTCATTAACATTGCTCTCTTGTTGACTTTTCTTGACCCCTCGACCCGTTGCCCAAACTTTCCCATATTTAACGCAGGGACCCTCGTCTTCCTCCGTGCCTCTCGGCTGACACGTTAAAGGCAGATCTGACGTCTCTGTTTGCTCTGCTCTTGAACTGGGCATTACAGCTCCTGTACTCTGAACCCTCAGTTAATGTCTTGTAATACAAAGTCTCCCCTCGGATGCCCAGCTTGCTAA
Organism: Yasuhikotakia modesta; assembly: GCA_036877545.1. Lineage (NCBI taxonomy): Eukaryota > Metazoa > Chordata > Actinopteri > Cypriniformes > Botiidae > Yasuhikotakia > Yasuhikotakia modesta. The sequence goes on along the minus strand of JBAJNP010009650.1, from coordinate 9,521 downwards.
TTAGTTAAACAAACCGTCCTAAAGCTTCCCGGGCTGGAGTCGTTTTGTTCGGCTCGGTTTCTGCTGGCGAGGGTCTCTGCGTGTCTTGGCCTCTCTGACCCAAACTAACGGTGGGCCACCGGACGGCCCTGTCCGATAGTTCATCCCCCACCATCCAAAGGCCACAGGGCAGAAACACACCGGAATGCCCCCAGCTGTTATGATGGCAGTGACAGAGCTATAAAACTCTCAGTTGTTTTTACCTTTCCTGACACTTTCGTTTCTGTGAAACTTGTGCATCTTAATTCCTGATTTTTCGCTGTCAAAACGTTCTCTGAAGGTTCTCTGAAGGTTCTCTTAGTTATCAAAAACAATCACACAATCACGTGTTTTTGTTATATACGATTGATATGCATCATAAACGTTATTTTTATGTTGTTACCGGAACGTTGTATGAACAAGCAACACATTTTAATACCTTAAGCCTTTTGATTGAAAACTGATATTTTGAACTTCCAAAATAACATTTTCACGTTTTAGTTGCTTAAATGAAACGTTACCGAAACGTTCCTACATGTTAAAGTTGTAATCTGGGTAGCTTTGAGGTAAAACATTGGGGCCGTTCAGTTTCTTTGCTATGTTTTGTCATCTGAGCGCGCTGGAGGTCTGGACAGAAATGGAAAGTAATTGGGGGTCTGTGCGGCTGCTGGAGCCTCGGGCGACCCCCGGACCCGCTCGTCAGCGGGTAATTTGACAAGAGCTTGTCTGTTTCTGAGAGCAGCTGCTCCTAAACGCCGCACACAAACACAATCTTGACACGGCCTCTGTTTGCCCGCAGGAGTCTCAGGAAACGCTGTTAAATAGAGGGAGATTTATTAAAACTCCCTTTGGGCGTCGCGCAGTGAGAAACGCCCGTGCGCTTGACTCCCCGTTAATAACGGAGGGCGTCGTTTCAGCAGGTGACGTCTTCTGTCCTGGATCACGAGCAAACGAGCGAGGAAAATCTCCAACCAGTGATGAAAATGTAATGCTCAGTAATGCTTTTTATTCATCCGACCTATAATGCAGTGCATTGTATCCTCTTACACGAGGTATCGCACTTTTCCAGCCAGAGTTTAATCACATCATCTCAATGACACCAGCAAGTCCTTCAGCTTTAAAGGCAATAAAAGGTCTTTCTTGAGATGTGAGACACGGGCTGCAGGGCTGTGTTGAAGCCGACGCACACTGAGGTTGTATTGTTTGCTTTTAAAATGGAGAGGGTTTCTCCAACTTTCCCACTGCAGGCACGGATGGATGTAAAGAAATCCTTTCTGTCCTCTTTACACTGAAATCGCCATTTTTTCGTGTATTCTCACGAAACTCCCCCTGATGTCACGGAACAAAAGCGCACCGCAGGAACTGCGCAGCTGGAGACCTCGCGGATTGTTTGAAACATCTTTAGATTTCATCAATCAAAATGACTGCAGTTTTCCATAAAAATGCTGAATTTTGGACGAGGCCTGAGAGAAGAAGGTAGAAAATGCGACGCTGTCTGGATCGATGATAAATGGCTGTGCTTTGAGTCAGTAAACACAGAGATGCTGGAGGCTCTTGTCCTGCAGGTTTAATGGATGAAACAGAGCTGACAGTGACATGAGACACAGCTCTCATAGATTACATATCGCTCTCCTTTCTTATCGAGATATGTTTGCTCCAAGCTTACAGCAAATGCAACTGCAGCGGTGTTACGCAAAACTAATATTAGTATCCAGACCTAAATATGTTACAATAATGTTTAAAAATAAATGTATGAAAACAGCTGCGGTCTATATAGGGCAAGTTTACTGAAGGTACCAGGGAGAGTTAGTTTAGGTGGTTGGTACCTGATCATTGGTTGTGTTGTGATCCAAGAAGTTTAACTCTGGTGAAGAAGGTGTATGACGTCACAGCATTGCGTCACTAAAAGGAAAAAGCACAAGCATTAAATATCTTGGAATAGGACAATTGCTGCCCACCCGTGCCAGTGAATAACATACATTAGATAACAGACAGTATATATATCCTTTATAACGCCCCCTACAGTCATCACGGCGGGTCTTACGTAAAACTGACCCATGGCTTATTGCTACAGCTTTATATAGAGAAATACAACATATTGGGCCACGACATTTGAATGCAGCGAATGGGCCAGTTCTCTGTTATTGTTCATTAATACCTGCTGATAAATAAACCCTTTAGCAAACACATCTGTTATGAAACAAACGCGTCCAAAGTCTGAATTGACCTTGTCGACTTGAAGAATTGCTTAATTTCGGTTCTTGGTTGGAGAGACGGTGGGTAATAGAGGTTTAATTGATGGGTATAGCTCTTATTGCGCCCTGCCGTCTGCTGTAAAAAAGAGCCATAATCCGATTGAGTTATTCCTCCAGGAGACGAGCGGGAGGCCAGAGGGATAATCGTTATTAAAAAAGTTAGAAGTTCGACATACTGTTGAGGACCGATGAGAAACGGAGGAATCAGCGACGGACCTGACGGGACCCCGTTCCAGCTGCGCGACCACCGCTGCCCCAGAGACCCTGTGGGGCATAAACCAGCAAACAAAGCGCTGCTTCAGAGACTGTGCAACATTAGACAGCTAGTGGTAAATAAAAACAAAGTGGAACTAATAATGCAAAAGCCATTTTGTGTTTGTTTGTACAATTATTAAACCTATAAAGACCAAAAACAGCCAAACTGCACCTGCTATAAATGCGCCTTTATAGCAGAAATGAATTTACCACGATTATTACATTGATAAAGGATCATATATATAATTGTTGTGACTTTTCTAAATGTTTGCCGCAGAACAACGGCTTGATCGATCAGTTTTACGGTAAACTTTCTGTCTTTTTCTCCTGTAGAGTCTGAACAGACCGAGGGCCTCACAGGCGGGTGATTGATGAGGGAGGCCGAGCATAAAGACCCACACACGGCTCAATAAACCGGGCCGAGCCGGCACCGGGCGCGGGCAGACTGTTGTCCCGTAATCCGGTTACCCGTTGGGCCACCAGCCGTCCGCAGGGCAACAGCGAAGGACGGGCGAGGACAGGATGAAGCAAAGCTCACAGAAACACCAAAGAGTAAAAGATCAAAATTAAAGGTTGAAACATAATTTAATACTAAAGGCCGAATTTGCAAAAAAGTTAAATGAAGTCTGTATACGTGTAAAATAAATGAGTTGTTAAAACGTAAATATAAATACATAACACTTGTTTTTAATTATATCACCAAGAATTATTATTATTATTATTATTAGTATGCAGGACAAACGTGTATTTCTTTTAAATATATGTAAGTTTTTAAAGAATTAAGGAACTAAAGACAGGATATCATCTATATGTATCTATGATCTCTGTGTGACTTTATATCTCTGTAAAGGCTGAACCTTCACGTGAAGCGACCAGCATCCCTGAGATTCGTGTCCTTCTCACCAGGTCTTCTGCTTCTTTCCACCTCGACATCCCCAAACACAGCATCCGTCAAAACCACAATTAGCAGCTCCAAACCCCCGCCGGGACTCAGCAGGTTCCCGCATCTCGTGTTTCCCTGTTGACGAGACATTATTATATTACATTATGCAAGAAATATTTGTTCGTATCATTGTCAGAATCTATTTAAAGGACGAAAGCCAGATTTGATCACTGATCACTTTAAGCGTTGCATTATATAATATATATATTTTACCACAATCATTTCACGTTGTTCTGTCAAGACATTATTTTGCAATAAAGATCGATTTATCTTTCGCCTCGGGAAGACTCGTGCTTTCTTTTATTCTTTCTCTACAAGGAAGTGACTCCGTCTGTTCTCCAGCATCACAGAGTTTTGCCCCGATGCTGTCAAACCCGTGAAACCGAAGCGCTGAACGGGTTCCAGCGAGTCTCCGTGTATTTGCGATTAGAGCAGATGCGGGACGCCGCACCTGCAGCCACAGGATGATGTTAATTCAATCCCAGCCTGGTTTTTAATTGCTCGGCTGAAGTCGTCATTTAGCCACAGGAACCTTTAAGGAATCAGAGGTTTCGTCTTGTGTTTGACTTTAAACAGCTTCTGGTAACCTGGGCAGTTTGTGTGTCTGCAAAACAAGAAAATAATATGGACAACATTTTTGATTTTTATGAAGAAACATTAACAACAATAATGATACATTAAGATAATGTGACTCAAAGGAACATTTTTGGAAATAATAATTAGGATTTCATGCCTTAATGCTTATAGCAAAACTGGCAGCAGTTCAGATGAAAGAACCTTTTATTAAATGACACTAAATTACAATAATCACGTCAGAAACCTGTCAATACATATAAAAAACAAACATGCAAATGACAACCATCTGAAAGAATAAAGCACACGCCTATGACGTATAGACACGCATGTTAATCAGATACATGGTGGGTTTCAATACAGTGATCAGAGACACTAGAGAAACACATCTGAGCTTTACAGAGTTAACAGTCAATATAAAAATGAGCTTTTACAGAGTTTTCCTCTCCAAAATACTCAAATTTGTTCACCTTTGGGTTTATATGGGATTCAGAGTTACATATTACCATTACATATTATAGATATATATATTAATATAAATATTACTCGAGGGATACGAGACAGCAGGCGGACGGGAGAGAGAGAGACAGAGAGGCAGAGAGACCTCGGCTACATGTGGGCGCGTCCACAAGAAAGAGAATAATCACAATGTAATCGGATTGCCTCGTCTGATAATGGACGGCGGGGAAACGCAAGGAATTCCAGGCAAATTTGTGCAAATAAAAAAGATTCCTCCTGACGTGACGTGCCGGTGAGAGGCTGGATCTAATGAGGTGTAATTTGTCTAAGAGCATCGGCCCCCGTCCGCCTCCCAGCCGCTGTTTTCTGCTTCAGAATCAGAGTTCATTTCAGAGACTGCCCATCATTCACTCTCCTCTCTTTCCCGTTCTCTCACTTTTCTCTCTCTCTGCCAATGAGCTAGACTTGCCGGAAGGTATGTAAGACTTCTTTACGTGTGTGTGTGGCTTTACAGAAGGCTCATCATTTCAGGTGGATGTTGCAACCATGAGCAACGGATGGAGTCAAGTTGAAGTATGAGTTGTGCTGCTGGCAGAAATGATGATATAGTCAACATGTGGGGGCGTGTGTGTGTGTGTACGTGTGTGTGTGTGTTTGTGTGGTCTCCACCGACCGTGAATGTTTCTGCAACATAAGCAGGCTCTCTCACTTTTCTTCCCGCTGGTGAGATGACGACTCCTCTCCCGAGGGGAAAATTACCTACAGCTACCCAACGCTTCCTGTTGCCTTTCTTCACAGCTCCCATAAATTACTGGGGATTTTCATATTTCATCTACATTGATCTAGCACAGCTGGGTGGCAGCGGGGGGGTGGGGGGGTGGGGGGGGCAACAGGGCGTCAGAGAGGGGAGGTGAACGTACAGCAGGCTGGTGCTGGGGCCCCTGAGATGCCTCTAATTGAATTGTGAGGCCCTTGATTAGATTAGCCTTGCGGCAGCTTGCTGCCAATCTGAAGTATGGGTGCCTTCAATCCTACTTAACCCCTCCGGCCCACCCCACTACACCCACCCACCCACAGCAGTCGACACGCACCGAGCAGCCAGCCAGACGGACTGAGTGCCCTATACTTTTAAAACACCAGAGTTCGGTGCTTTTGTGATTTTTCTCTTTGTCGTTTCTTGTAAAAGAGACGATCTTTCACTGCCAGGTCCGTCTACTGGA
>JBAJNP010009649.1:0-17740 GCA_036877545.1 Yasuhikotakia modesta | reverse complement strand
TAAGTTTATGTGAAGTCAGGTAATGTTTTACGACAGGATGTCTCGTGCCATCTGGCGGCCGCCGCGTCTCTGTACAACCCCAGTGTTACATCTGTCACATCTCAGACACAACAGATGCTGTTTAAAACAGATGTACAACTGGGAAGCAGATAACATGTGGCCCACAGAGAGAGCAGAATCTGATAGTGAAGGTGACTTCATCTTTTTCATTTTTCACCTGCCTGTTTAAGCCACATTTAAGGAAGTTATTTTGTTATTAGCAAGCATACCAAAGAAGTTCTCTCTCTCTCTCTCTCTCTCTCTCTCTCTCTCTCTCTCTGTCTCTCTCTCCCCCTCTTGTTCATTCTCTTACACTAAAACACACCTCTTTTCAGATGACAGTAAATGTAGTGCAGGTTATTTTTGGACGGCACTTAGTAAGTTATCCAGTGTGTTTTGATGTCAAACCCTTTGACTCGTACAGCATGGATCACAGGGCAGGTTTTGTCCCTCAGGTAAGTGCTGCTCCTTTAAATCTGCATGGTGTAAATCCTAATTAAAATGTTTATTGAATTGTAACATAAAGCCACAGGTGATTGTATGAACATTTGACTCCAGGCTTAATGTTTTCTAGTGTAAACAAGTTAATGTAAGCAAACACATTTCAGACGAAGCAGTTTTCTTTAACGTACTATTAAATGCATTGTAATTATAATGAGCATTTCAGCAGTTAAATTGATTGAAAAGGACACATAAAAACTACATCAAGTTAAAAACACACACAGCTTCCTCATAGTAGCAATTGTTTGTGTGTTCCATATCTTATTATCACTGAATGTCATTATCTGAATCTTTGCTCTGTTTCTTCAGCTCAGCAACGAGATGCAGCTGAGTCTCATGAACATGGTGAAGTCAGGAGAGCTCAGCATAGACGAGGCGCTGATTCGGGCTAAGAGCTGCAAACATCACTTTCAGAGGAGCTGTCCTGTGGAGGTGCATTATGGGAAATGACACAATGTGAAACATAAAACAATGGGCTCAGAAAAATCACAATGCGTTTTATGTTGTGTTTTGGAAACACAGTAACACTAGCATTTCTTTGTTACGTATCTTTGTTTGCATCTTATCTTTACTTAGAATGTCTGAACCTGTTTTTCGCGTAAGTATTTGTGCTTCTGTTTGGGTTGTGTTTTAATAAACACAGAATAGGTGTGTAGCTACAGCCAGACTGAATAGGCAACATATTTCTCATGGTTTTAATCAGCGGCTGGTAAATGTGTGAAGTTTTGGCGTGATTCCCGTTGAGGAAATGGTTTGTTGTTTAACCAGTTTTCACAGGACAAGCCCTAGTACTGAATGACAGGTCACCGTGGCGATTATTACCAACCCAAGACAGGTTTTGTGAAGTAAACCTGCACTGAGGAAGTTTAGTTACTCATTTCCTGAACTGTGTGATTATCAGTGTTATTAATGTGTGTTGTAGGAAAAACAGCCCTCCCAGTACAACTTCAGTGTTCGGAAGTTCAACCGCTACATATGGCAGAAAAGAGTCTTGCAGGTTTGCGTCTACAAACTACAAAATATATAAATACGTGTGTTATGTTGTGTTACACTCCTGACTCTGGCTGCTGTACAGGTTGATTTCAGTAAGAGTCAGCTGTGCAGCATTGAGAAGGGCATCGTGAAGCGACAGCTGCTTTTCTCAGATGTGAAGAACTGCCATGATGCTGCAGGAACTCGATTCTCCATTTCCTTCAAAGGTCGACCCGACTATGAGCTGGAAGCTGCTTCTGCTGAGGACAAGCAGAAGGTAAGATGATTCTACTCAACACTCACTCATTTGTGCTCGGAGTGCATTTCTGTGACTGATGTCTCTCTCACTGTTAGATCATACAGCTGCTCAATCGGATCATCTACAGTAACATCTACAGCCTCCCTGTGGACAGATGTGTGGAGACAGAACCTCCAAACGCACCTCCAGGGAGACTCAACGAGGGTCACATTTTACTGCAGAGAGGGGGACTGGCCTCGTTCAAATGGAAGAGGTGGGAACATTTCTCCACATCTTCTGTTTTGCTGGTTGGTATTTTATCACTGAAATAAATCCGTTTTAGGTCTGGTTTGCATGTATTTGCTAAGACAGGTTTCCCTTTTGCTCACACATACTGATGGAGGTCTGAACAAACTATGAGGTAACTTTGTATTTGAATGAATGAATCTCATCCTCTCTTTACTGTGAGGGAGGAAGTCCAGAATGTGCAACTAGCAACCACATAGCAGCACCCTGGCAACCACCTTTTTTCTCTACTGTTCTAAACAAGGACATATAAGAAAACGTTTCTGTGTTGTTTCTATTTCTTTATAACGGTAAATGTTATTGTTTTTGTCATGATGTGTGCCCTTAGATATGAGGCACATCTTGAAACCGGGCTGCTGACCTTGTTGCCTGTTGCTCAGCAACCAGTTGCCGTTGATACAGAATCCAGTGTGGATGAGCACAGATGTGCTGAGGATGACAGAACAGCTGTTGTCATTCATCTCTCAGACGTCAGGGTGGAGACGCCCGGCCCCCCCGACACCTTCACACTCATCAACCACAAGAACGACTTCCTGTGAGTTTAAACCATGAGCATCAGTGAAATTGTGCAACAGGAATCAAATGCAAACAAAGTGACATGATAGCAAACATGAAGCAGCGTTCAGCTTCTGAGACACAAAATTATGAACAAGATAATAATTAAAAAATAATGAACATAATTATTAGCTTTTGAACTTTATAGAGGCAGTAGAAAGTGATCAAATTTTAATTAAAAGATCATTAACTCATTTATTTATTAAAGTTTCTATTGATTTAATATTTGTATTGCATTTACATTTATGCATTTTAGCGGCTGGTTATTAAATCATTAAATTTGGTGATTTTTTAGTGACTTAATCAAATGTCTTGAGTGATCTCACTCATATCTTACAGTCGTCTCCCTTATGTCTCGTAAACTCTGACAGGTTTAAAGTACCAAGAAGTGAGCACATGAGCTCAGAGGCCGTCAGAAGCGAGCGAGATGCTTGGGTGAAAGCCATCAAAGAGTTATGCATCGACTGGAGCAGAAGATCGCAGCATGATAATTTCTACGACTCTCCTGAGAGGAACCACAGTGACATCACAGAAAGCAGAGGAGAACCAGAACACACCACTCAGAATAATCACCTCCCCGGCTCACCTCCGCCGGTCCCTCCTTCAGTGAGACCACGCTTACCCAAAACTCCCTCATCCGGGCCTGAGGCTGCTCTGACAGACCCAGAACCCAGATCCCTGGAAAGGTCAGAACCAGAACTGAAGCCAGACCCGAGAGCACAGCAGCAGCATGTTCCCACAGCAGAGGAGAGACCTTCAGCGGTGCCTGAAACGTCCACATACACGCTGTTGTCTCCTGTGCTGCCTGTGGCTCCGGTCTCATTCATACCCGTGCCGCCGGCCCCATTGCCACCCCCACCACCCCCCATGAAGACATCAAAGCAGCTCTCGGACAGAACGAGGGCTTTCCACTGGGACCTGGTGCCTCAGGATAAGGTACCTGATCCTGTTACGCTTCAACTGTTCGTTTCTGTGGAAAATGTTTATTAGGGAAAAATACACAATTCACCCCCTGATATCAATACATTTGTTTTTTATGTTAAACTAACAATTCGTTTGTCTGTTTTATTTATATTGAGGTTCTATGGTTGTGTTGTTTTTTTCCCTGGATGTGATTGTTTTGATGAGTTATTTGGTTTTGCAGTGTGTTTTTCTGCTGTTACACAGCTGATATGAAGAACATCAGATCGTTTACACTCCTGTCTCTCTGCAGATTGAGAGATCAATGTGGGGCCGCAGGAGCTGGAAGAGGATTGAAATCGACACGTCACGCTTGTATGAGCTGTTCAGGGTCCGAGAATCAGACGCCTGCGGCAAATCTGAGGGCCACAGTAACGTGGAAATCATGCTGAATGCTAAGATTGCTCATAATTTCAGTGAGTGTTTCAGATACAGTAGAAGATTATAAATGTGTGATAAACGTCAGGAAAATGATCTAAATGAAGAACTGGTGCAGTAACAGTACAGTAAACCAACGGGGAAAACTAGACTGAATATTTTACATATCATTAATGTCAGCTGCAGTCATGTGTCAGTCTGACAGGAAGTCACATGGTTTTGTGCAGAAATGAGGAGGGAAATCAGTTCTGTTTTAATGTTGACGCTTCTGTAAAACAGATGCAGTTTCAGTCATTTCTGACCTGCTCTGATTTTTCATAGATTGAGTCACGTCACATACTTTGCTCTCATTGTTTGACTGTTTCACAGTTGTTTTGTTACTGGCTGAGAATGTCAGATGGATATAAATGTGTTTGGTGTGAATTCAGTTACACTGGGTAAGTTATTGATCAGTATTGGCGCAGCCACAGACTATCAGTGGATTCACTCTGAATTACAATTGAGTCAGTTTTAAAAGCTTTATTTAGCAGAAAGATACCCTGTATGTTTGTTTGTTATTGAGAAGGGTTCAGTTATATTAAAATTGATCATGTTGAGGAAAGATATGCTGTTATTTTCTGAATTATTACATCCTGTGGACTTATTTAAGTAGTAGTTCATATAAACCTGATAAATGAGTTTTTCATCAGAGGTCTGCCGCTAGGTGGCACCACACTGCTTTCATTACAACAACAGATAGTTGAATAATGGCTGTTTGTGGTGGACTTTCGTGTTTTGCAGCCATGCAAGTGTGTGTGAGCCATCATTTCTCTTTCCAAGTGTTGTTTCCTCAGATCTGACAAGATGTGGTTGTAGTGATCAGAGCCCACGGCAGCCCCTGGGCAATCTCTTGCTCAGCCGGTCTAACAGGAAGGGGGCAACAGGGCCGCGGCGCCGCCCAAATGATGATGCCCCCTCAGATGAGAATTGCATGTTGATCAGTGATATCGTTCGACCGCTAGAAATGAGACGCACAGCATGATTGAGATTGTGGGGTTTTAAGCTCGATTGTGCTGCTGTGAGAGAAAATGCTTCAATTCCCCCCCCAGACTCTTATGAACCTCATACGGTCACTCAACGTTTAGCGGCTCACGCCTCGCTTTAGTCTGATGGACTTCAGTGTCTGTGTGTGTTTGGATTGTGACAGTATATCATCGTTTGGGTTTTGATTCCTTCACCACATGCAGGCGACACACAGCTGTAGATACAGTTTCTCTGCACTCAGAGGGCATGTACTGAAATATAGATGGAGGAGTGATGATATACAGAGATGTTTAGTGTGGAATTGTACGTATTGTGAGAATATTTGTGTTCATAATGACACGTGTGGCTTTGGAATCACAGACTTCAGTGTTTTCCACATTTTATGCATGAACTGCATAAAAGAATCACTCATTAAACCCTCACGATATGTGTTCAGTTCTTAGTTTAACTCTGTTTTTCATGTTTTGTTTCTCCTCTGAAACTCTGATGCTTATAAGGCTTTTGTGCATGTGATTATTTTACTTTCATTGTTTGAAATGTTAAAATAGAACACAAATATCATCAGTCCTAATGGTTGAACATTCATGTCTGTGGCCGAAAAACTCAGGAATATTTCCACATGTTTCGTGTTCCAGCAGTTAAAGCAGAGCTGTTTGTTTTTGCCACACGCTTTAATCTGATGTGATATTGTGAGTTTCCTCCTACTCCTGAGACTGAAAGAATGAAGGAGACGTCTTAAGCACCGGATCTTCCGTAGATTAACCCAGTGTTAGCGTTGAATAGCGTTAGCCGTGAGACATCACACAGCGCTGCTGCGGCCATGAACCTGGTTCCCCTCAATCAAAGCAGGAACATGTTGCTGTTATAAACATGTTCACAACCGGATCTCACATTATTCACCTCTGGTTCTGGCAGAACAGTCATTGCAGTTTATTGAGTGAGATTCTCAACAGTTCAGCGTTTGTGAATCAGTGTGAATCAGACCTCTCAGTTTTGTGTGTGGAGAGGTAATTAAACAGCCTTTTGTCTTCAGAACGTATCTGGAGTTTTTCAATCACAGGTGGTGAGTGTGTCTCTCAGGAGAGGTGTGTGTGTGTGTGTGTGTGTGTGTGTCTGTATCTGTGTGTGTCTCTCAGGAGAGGTGTGTGTGTGTGTGTGTGTGTGTGTCTGTATCTGTGTGTGTCTCTCAGGAGAGGTGTGTGTGTTTGTGTGAGTGTGTCTGTATCTGTGTGTGAGTGTGTGTGTGTGTGTCTGTATCTGTGTGTGTCTCTCAGGAGAGGTGTGTGTGTCTGTATCTGTGTGAGTGTTTGTGTGAGTGTGTCTATCTGTGTGTGTTTGTGTGTGAGTATGTGAGTCTGATTTTTGCATCTTGTCCCCACAGATATTTTCCTTAAAAGTTTCCCTGTGTCTCCAAAAGAACTCAAGGACAAATTGTTGATTATAAATGAAGAGGACGGTGGTCTCTCGGACGAGCACATCGCCTCTCTCAGGAGGTAAGAGACTCAACACGCTGGCAGCCCCTGACACACAAGTGCAGAACTGCCTTAAGTGGAGGTGTATGTATTTAAGTTAATCAGTCTGGGTGGGTTTCATCTCGTTGCCCATAATTAATTAAAAACATCTTGCCTGGAAACTACCCACAGGAAAATGTTATTGCTTAGCAACCTCAGCATCAGAGCTCAGGAGACTGAGCTGAGATTTATGTAAGAATCTTTGTCTCCTGAAATTGCTGTGGGGAAATAAAGATAAACCAAAATAAGTTTGTAGAGTATAAATACAAAATTTCAAGATTATTCTGGCTAGAAAATGCTTTCATCATTCAGTCTTCATTTAAACAGTTGGAGTTTGTATGAAAATCTGTGCCTTTTTTCCAGATTTGTGTCTGAGCAGATCTGATAACAGTCTGAGACATTGTTGAGAGTCTAGTTGTAAGATGTGTTTCTCATGAGAAAAATCTAAGGAAATGTCAGGAAAATCTCAATTTCCTCTCCATCTAACCTCAAGGAAACATGGACATTAACATTTTTTGTTTTTGTCAACTGGTCCTTGATAAAATGCAGGTGAAGAACCAAGTCTTTATAAGGCTAGTGTGGGTAAGTTTCAATGTTAGTCCAGTGACAGACATGAGGAAGACCACAGACACGTGAGGAAGATTACAGAGACGTGACGAGGACCTCAGATAGTTCAGGATGAAGAACCCACCGCAGTCTTTTTATAATGTTAATGTGAAGGAACACATGCCAGACTCTCTTAACAGAACAGCCTTCTTATGAAAATTTTATCGGATGTGTTTGAGGGAAAGAAACATGGAGTCGCCCTCAGGGATGTCTGATGTTCTGCATTTATCTTCTGAAGACATCTTCAGATGACGGCAGCAGGCTGACCTGCAAAATCTAACGGACCTGCTGAGGGGTTGGATTTATTTAGTCAGAACTGACTGATATCTAAGTATGACCACATGGGTTTTGAATACAATCTGAATTGAGCTGTTTCTGCAGTAGATGCATTATTAATGGCAGGTGCCTGCAGCCTCTCATTCCAGCATCCTTTGATTCATGAAGTTGTCAGTGTGGTGTGGATTTAAAACACACTGAAACGACGTGAACACAGGTCCACCTGAGGGGGAGTCGGGTTTAAACTGGATGCCAGATGCAAGCGGCTAAAGCCTGGACCCACACTTTATAGTAAACTTTGTCATGTGATGTACATTTAGAGTTGTATGTTTCTGAAGCGTTTATAAAGCAGAGAGCATGAAGGCCGTGTGTGTGTGTGTTCTGCAGGTACGTGCCCACAGCTGATGACATTGAGATGTATAAATCACATAAAGGAGATGTGACTGAACTGCATGTGGTGGATCAGTACATGCTGGAGGTGAAGCCACACACACACACACACACACACACACACACAAACTGCTTAATTAATCACAGTAATGCAGCAGATGTGATAGTGATGTGATTTTTACAGCATCTGTTATCGAAAGACTTGTATGATGTTTTGTTTTGCCTGTTTTAAACTGCAGATGAACGACACATCTTTACTGATCATCACAGTCACAGACATTCTGTGATTTTCAGTGATTTTCTGTGACTCGTGGTGTCATCGTATAATTACACACACACACACACAAATGAATCACATATCTGATATGTTTGCACATACATGTGACACTCAAACAGCTTTTGAGAAGCTTTGAGGACTTTCACACCAATATCAGCGGTTGTAATGTTTTTCACTTTATTTAAACATGATGAAAACTTTAATTTATGGGTAAAGTGAGAAATCATCTGTGTGTATCAGTGTTGCAGCTTTTCTCTGGTGTGTGAATGTCTCCTCAGATGTGTCACATCCCAAACCTCAGTGCTCAGCTGGACTTGCTGCTGGTGTTGAGAGAACTTCCCATCTGCATGGAGGACCTCACACCGGTCAGACACACACACACCCTCACACACACACACTCACAAACACAGACACACGCACGCTCTCACACACAGACACACACACTCACACACCTCATCTGCAGCTGTCGCTCACTCTTGTGTCAGACTCCTTCCCCACCGGTCCAGATCTCCTGCATTTTTAATACAAACTCTTTCTCTGAATTTCTCACAGATCAGTGTGTTTAGAAAATGGCACTCGATATAGAAACATTATTTCAGATGACAAGAAAGAAAAGAAGCTCATTGGATGCATTTATTATTTCTAAAGTTATGATAAACAGTGCCGTGTGTGTGTGTGTGTGTTTTTCACTCCATTTTGAGATGGAGTGTATGCGCATATATTAATTTGCATGTCTGTATATAAGACTGATTGTATGTGTGTTTGCATAAATGAATTTGCATATTTGTATATGAAATGGATTTTGTGTGTGTGTGTGTTGGCATTTATTTTGTAGTTATGATTGATGATTATGATTGACAGATGAGGTAAATGGAAAGTTTGTGCAAAAACACAATCTCATGGAAACACAATCTCTTGTTACACGGGGGGGGCAGTTTTGAAGCTTCGCAAAGGTGTTCCCTTAGGGAGAGAAAAACAAAGATAAAGACTGAAAGCTCATTTACTAATGCAAAATATAATCTTGGCAGGTGGCAGGTGCTTGGAAAGAATAAGTGAAATGGACTTGTGAAAGGAGAAGAATGGTGCATTAATACACAGAAGGTTTCTCTCTGACTATCAGCACTCAGAGCCGGCCGAGGGTCTTCTAATGGCAAATGTTTTCAAGCACTGGAAGTCATTCATTAGTTCCAGTGAGGCAGTGCTGCATTGAAGATGTAGCCTGAGGAAAACTCTGAAGTCTTTCCCCACCTGAAAGCTCTGAAATCCCTCCTGTACTTTTAGCTCCTCAGAACTTTGTTTTCATTTGACTCCTTCTATAGCCATCAGGCCCTGCAGCGTTAAATAAAATTCCTTCTGAAGCTCAGTCTGAGCTCTGAATCTCTCTAATGAACGGAGGAACGGTCACAACGGAACAGAAAGCTTTGTGTGATGATAAAATGTTGAATCTGGAGTTTGTGGAGTTGAGCGTGGAGGTGAGGTCTGAGGTTATGGCTGTTATACAGTGTAAGAAATACACTTGACTCTGCATATGGGTGTCAGGAAGGGCTTGTGGTCTTTGCCTCAGTGGATCGATAGCTAGTCCGCTGAGTTTGAGCTGAGCTCAGTTTGCTGGTCTGGAAACTTTCCCTGCTGGTGTCACCGGCTGTGTGTTAAACCCCATGAGGAGCATCAGGGTTTGCTGCTGGTGTTAATATGAATATAAATGAAGGTGTAATTTGATGAAGTTAACTGGGAGTAATCTGTGTGGAATGTTCCACAGAAAGTGTGTGTGATGAAATGAGGGTGGCGGGAGTTTGACACGCGCTGGTCTCTGTTTGTTTCAGCTGATCAGTCAGAAGATTTGCATGTGTCAGCAGCTGTTGTCCTGCGAGTCGTTCTTCAGCGTGCTGGAGTATCTTCTGACGATGGGCAATTACCTCAACCAGAGCGCTGGCAAAGACAGGGCCAGGGGGTTTCGCCTGTCCTCTCTATCAAAGGTAGGAGCCGGACCACCGGGTGGTAGAGCATACAGGACAACCATCAGCCTTTGTTATTTGTCTGTCTGTTGTGTGTCAGTTGTGGCAGTGAGAAGAAACCTGATGTTATTGGGAGGACAGACAACTGGAGCAAAAGTTCATTATTTAAATCTCCTGAACAACAGTGAGAAACAAATGAGATCTCAGTTGTGTTTCTTTCCTGTAGACTTCAGCGGCACATTTTGAAAATGAATCTTTGTCCTCTTGATGTTTGATAGTATTTGTGCTGCATTAGCCAAGCGTACATCAGCGTTTACTGCCTGCACAAAGTGTGTTTCTGCCCTTAGTTTTGTTAAAAGGCTGCATTTGCAATGGTAAACAACAAACTTTACCTCCCCACACTGCAGCACTCATTTAGATATCAGCTCTTAGTCTGCTGTGTTTCAGAGTGCGTCAGGAAATCGTGTTTTTGTGTTTTCATGTATTACCATAAAGAAGACATTCAGAGAGGCTGACAGAACTCTCTGGTGTTCTCTATACACACTCCAGAAGCAGAGCTGTGGAAATGATCCTTCTAATACATGCAAACTGTGTTCCTGCGTCTGCTCTCACGACACAATTCAGATACAAGTGCTGCACTTGTTATTTAAATCATTTACAGTGTTTGGATGGTGGATGGTGGATGTTTGCGTCTATAGCTGTTTAATTCTGTTCTGGACAGAGCTGGTGTCAAGACACACAAATCTCTGTCTCTTAAAACGTTTGGTCCATGTACTGTTAATGAGAGAGCATTCAGAGCCTCCAGATATCACACAGATCTGTTTTTATCACATGTACGCAGAAGAGATGTGATTCAAAATAAGGACAAAATCAGCTTCCCTTTTAGTTCATGGAATTGTTGATTGTCCAATCTTCCTCATTCTGTGGCCTTGGGCATGATATCTGTATTGAAATACGCGTGTCTGTGCACATGTAGACATGCAGATAAATATCTGTTTTCACTTCCCACTGCTGAAATAACATCTTTGATGTGTGACACACGTGACATGCGTGTCTGTTATCAGCCACAGGTTTGTTCCTCACAGAGTTCCTCACTGACGGTTCTTCTCTTTCTCTGCAGCTCTCTCAGATGCGTGGGAACAATCGCAGGTTCACGCTGCTGCATGCTCTCATGGAGCAGATCATGCAGCGAGAACCTAGTCTGGCCTCCTTCTTCCTGGAGCTGACCGAATTCGAGACGGTTTCTGGCGGTGCGTCAATCAAACGTTCATTGAATGTGAAGATGTGATGGATGCTTTCAGGGCTGATTTGACTGGATGTGGTCTGATTGTGTGTTTGTGTGGTTTTCTGCAGCCTCTGTGAAAGGCCTGACAGCGGAGGTGGACGGTGGGTGAACATCATCTGATGGTGTCTCAGTGTAGCTCCAATGATCTTCAGTGTTGGAGAAACTGATGCACTAGATCCAGAACTTCTGATTATTACAGAATGTTATTTAATATCAATCAGGTGGCCTGCAGAATAAATGACCTTCATGTAAGATCTTTCCTCTGTCCTCATTCAGTGGTGAAGAATGAGTTTCAGAAGGTCGTTCAGTACAGAAAAGCTCACAAACGGAAAAACACGGCTAATCAGCCCAAATTCTTCAAAGACTTGAAGGTAATTTACCCAGTAATCTCTGCTCTCCATCAGGTACCGTACTGCATTTACTAAATGACATTTTAGCTTGTTTAGCTTGTAAAGTTCTTTTGGACCGTTTAGTTCTTGCAGGAACCCCACAGAGAAAGTTCCTGGAGGTCCAGAAATATTCCAACCCTTGTGTACATGTTTGATTTATGAGTGATCAGTGCTAACAGCCCCAGAATCTGACAGAACTCGGTACCAGAACCTGTTCTGTGTCTCCTGCTGCAGACGGCCATCGAGAGGTACGACACCGATCTCAGCCAGCTGATGAAGAGGTGTGAGGACATGAGGAAGCTGTACACGGACATACTGGTAAGTGAGTTATTATTTCAATATCTTCTGTTGTGTTGCCGTGGACGGATGGGATGTGTGTCTCGCTGTTCCTCAAGGTTACAAACGTTTGTGAGACTGAATTGAGAAACAGGATTCTGAAGCGAGTGTAACTTATACTGACGGTTCTGTCTGATATGTATGTTGTTTGTAATATTTCTTCAGCGCCTCACGTGTTGCTCACTTCATTATAACTCTAAAGCAAAAGAACTATTTTTATAGACGGTCCCTTTTCTCAGTTTTCCTCAGGTCTGGCTGTAATCTCTGAGGTCAGAGGTCAGACTGAACATTTGCTCCTCTGCAAATCTCACAGGATAAAGCGAGTCTGTTTTCCAGGGATAAGAGGAGCTTAAAGTTTCACATTTACAGCTTTTAGCTTTTAGCCTGTGGCAAAAACACAGAAATGAGTAACTTGGAAGTGGCAGATGTGAGACAGAAACGGAGAGAAACTGCTAAGAATCTGTATTTTGGCCGTAATACAGTTTGTTCTCATTGTTTAGCAGCAATGAGGTTATAAAGGGTTCTGATACGTGAGGCATCAGACGGCGGTTTAATGGAGCTGCACACACACTCAGTTTAACAGTGCAGCGCTTTATACGCTCTTATGACACACGGGCAGTTAATGTGCTCAATGTTTTTATTTCCTCACAGGTTAAGTTTGGAGAGCCGATGGATCAAGACTCACAAGAGCTTTTTGGATGGATTTGTCAGTTTATTAATGAATTTAAGAAAGTTTACACCGAGATCGTCCAGTGAGACCTGTTGTCCAGTTAAGTAGCGACTGTTTGTGCCTGTAAACTGTGACGTTTTCTTAAGCATTACTTAAACTTGACTTAAAAAGTCAATTTAAATGTCTGTAGAAGCACATATCTCTGGAGTGACAGCTGATGTTTGCTGGATATTTACCAGTGCTGATGTTTGTTTTAATTAAAAGTATTGGAAAACTGTTTTATGCAATTGTTTGACTTACTGCCATTACAAACGTCTGCATTCATGTCTGAAGACAAACAAAGCGACACAAATATAGATTTATTGTACAATATAAGCCAATGTAGTATTAAAGTGTTGTGTGCTGTGTGTGTGTGTGTTGTGTGATGTGTGCTGTGTGTGTGTTCAGTTCTGTGTGTGTTCTGTGCTGTGTGTGTGTTGTGTGCTGTGTGTGTGTTGTGTGCTGTGTGTGTGTTGTGTGATGTGTGTGTGTTGTGTGCTGCACTGCTGTATAAAGTGTTGAAAGAAACTTTCATTCACAGACAAACTGCAGTAACAAAACCACTCGACTGCAGAGGCCTTTCATTCATTAACTAAATTTAATCACATATGAAAATTTCCATCAAGTATAAATTACCTCCTGAAGCTTCATTTGCATTAATAGTCATTTTAATTTAAATTAATCATGAAACACTTGAAGTGTGTTAGTGCTGTTACCCCAGATCTCTCTGTGTTGTTTTAACATCGTCCTGTTTTTGGAGCTGAAGCATGTGGTTGTTGGAGGTTTTGAACATGTTGTGCTTTAAATGAGAAATGCAGACAGAGGATCAGAGATAAATCTGTGTGTTATCATCTTAGATTGGTTTGCAGAGATCTGGAGAGTTTAGTGTGAGAGGGTTTGTGCAGTCAGTCTGCAGCACACGGCTGTTTGTGAGATTTTAAATGGCCTTGTTTTTGTGTAGATGGTGTAGGTGGTAGTTGTGGCTGTATTTAAGTGGGGCTGACTGATGTCTGTCAGAATTTGTGTCTCAAATAGTTAATTTTCACAAGTTAATTTTTAAAGTAAGTGATCAAACAAATCTAATATTAAAAGAAGAGATTTGTACCTGCATTACATGCTTGATTCATTTCACACAGAGACTCATTAGAAACTATGAAAACGGCTTTTGCTAATAACAGTTTAGCTGTAGCTTCAGGGATTTGCTCTTTTTTTGCCGTTTCTCTTACCTGCAGATTTGTTTGGCTGCTCTGGAGACGGCTGGTGTTTGAACTCCATGAAGACCTCAGGTCTCCATCTGATGGATTTTAATGTCATTTTCAGTGTCAAGTCTGTGTCAGTTCTTTCACTCCAAAACTGCAGACCTCTGGTTTCCTCTTCAAACATCTGAAGTGCTCTTACGAGTTTGCCAGTCTGAGCTCTGTTGATCTCTTTATAACCCGGCGAATCATAACTTGGCCCTGAATTAGTCCAGTGAGGTTCTTTCTCTTCATTTTTCCACAAACAGTGTTATGGGTCACAGAACCGGGCTTCTCTTCATGCTCTCAGATGTTACCTGGCTGAGGGTTGGATGTAGGTCACAGAAGTTTGTCTCATGCAGGAACTGAGTCATTTATCTTCCTCCCATCTAGAAATAGACTCACATCTGACCTGAGAACAGCTCCGGCAAAATTCAATATTCTTAATCAAATATTAACTCTCTCTGTCATCTTTTGTGAGTCTGATTTTGCTTCATGCTTGATAAAAGCTGGTAAAAGATAATAAATGCTGGACATTTCATATTTGAAGGAATCTTGCTCCAAAAAGAAAATTCTCATATTGTTTGCTCGCCCTTGTGTCATTTTAACTAATGTGAATTTCTTTCTTTCCACGAAACACAGAGAAACTTCAGGGATCTTCGTGACACACAGATCACAGGTATGACAGTATGAAACAGCCGTTTGAATAAAAGTGAGCTTGTAAAGCTTATAAATGTAAAAAAAGTGCTAATGTTTTTATACAAACCACAGAAAGTTAAGTTTCTTGATAGCAAGTGAATAGCACCATCATTATATTTCAGTAACAGTAAGATGAAGGTTACAATATTATGATTTATGATTTTGTTTATTTCAGATATAAATACTGCTGCTTGTCTCCTGTTTCTTCATGAATTGTAATCTGAAGGTCTAAACATCTGAAACATTTATGAATTTTATCATATGAATGGTCACCTCAGATGCAGTTCTTCTAAAGCAATGAAATCTCTGTGCTTATGGGCCACTTTTAATACTGCCAGGCTGTTATAATCCCTGATAGGAAGCTAACAAACATTACTGTGTGAAAGAGAGAATACATAAAAAGTAAGAAATATCATTTATCGTTCGATCAGTTCCTGTGTGCCTCAGATCATCATCTGCGCTTGCAAATATTCTGTCTCTAATATCTACCACAAATGAGAAACTCCTCTGTGGTTTATTCCTCCATCCTCCAGAGTGCCTGAAATCAACAGAGTTTTCAGCGGTACAAAATGTGTTTCTCCATCCCCGGATCCTCCTGATACAGTCGATGCATTAACAGGATCAGTGTCTGATGAACTCGTTCATTTGTGATGGTACATGACCGTCTCCACACAGGCACTGCAGGCCCAGGAGAGAAATGCTTCAAAGCCAGACATTAGAGTAAAACAACATTCATGTTGCGGAGCATTAAAGGATGGATGGATGTTTTGTTAGTTATTGGTGGGTTAAAATGGACACGATGGACTTTTTATCATAACCAGTTTAAGGGGCGTGGCTATTGATAATTGATATCATATTTGCGTTTAAAATGTTTAATAATTTGGCCAAATCCATCCGCATTAAACACCCAAACGTTTGTAATGAGATCTTGTCATTAATCTGACAGCATAAAGGTTTATTAATAATAGAAACAACTTCTTAAACATGATGGTGAAATAACGTTGTGTTGTGAACATAATTTAAATGGTGATTTTAACGCAGTTTAAATCTGATGTGACGCTGCGTTTCGTGCGTCGCTGCGGGCGTCGGTGCGCGCGCGCGCCCTCGTGCACGATGTCATTTGGTTCAGACGGACAGAAACAACCGCAGATGCTGCAAAGACAATCATTAAACGTTTAAGTTTTGTTTCCAGCGCAAAACTAACATGGACGAAAGGTGGAGATTGAGCTGCTAGTGCGGTAACTGCGCACGGAGCCGCCGGGAACGTCCGGACCCCTGCACCTCTCCAAACCTCTGCCGGAGTTTAAACCATAAGCATCGCAGGAAAACAACTTTAATCCTACAATGACAATACATATCACATCCCCATACGCGCTGCTGTGATTTATTAGTGATGTATTACATGGTTTAGTGTTCGGGCTGATGTCTGGAGCGCAAACACAGTGACGGGACCCGTGAGCCGTTTGGATTCGGGCTGTGCTGGAAATCGTTCATCATGGCGTTTATAAAGCCCTTCTTCTGCCTGGCCGTCCTGTGTGAGCTCGTTTGGGCTCAGAATGACACGGAACCCATCGTCCTGGAGGGGAAATGTCTGGTGGTGTGCGACTCGAACCCCGCCGACTGGAGGAGCTCGTCTTCTCCGCTCGGCATCTCCGTGCGCGCGGCCAACTCCAAAGTAGCTTTTTCTGCGGTCCGGAGCAACAACCACGAGCCGTCAGAGATGAGCAACAAAACCAGAATCATTTATTTCGACCAGGTGAGAAAGATTTGCGTGCCCAGATAGTTTTGTTGTGTTTCACGGTCGACCATATAGATTTATTTTCCAATAAGGTGCAACTGAAATTCTTAAAATTACAGAAAGCATGAATTTAATTTGGCATAATCATGTTTGTTTGTATTAAAAATAATCCCAGAATGCATCATTTCATATATTACAAACTATTAGAAACTATTTAGGTATTATAGAAACATTTGTAACTATTTTCCAAAGAACAATTATTCTGTGATGTAAACATATGTTCAACCCTTACTATCATTTGGATAAGGATAAATTGCAGAGATGAATGTAAGAATAACATTCTGCATGTTTTCTTCACTATAAAGGTCAGAACTGAAACTGTCACAGCAGGGATTTGGTTTGTTGAGGTTTCATTGGTTTGTGCTCATTGTGTGTCTGATACACACACAGGTCCCACAAAGCAGGATGCTACCTGACTGGTTTGCTTTCTTGGTCAAAGATGAGGCAGAATTAATGAGGCAGAATCCTCCGGCAGGGTCAGATCAAACAGAAATCCCGCAGGTCTCTGCCTGTGTTTCACTCTTTACCTTGAAATAGTTTCAACAATTATGCTAGAGACTAAATTAACCTGTTTTAGGTTTGTGTGTTTTTTAAAGTTAAGCCCTCAGTTAAACACACAACATGTATATATGGAGATTTCAGTTCACGTTTCTGAGTGACCTGTATGTGATGAGATTAAAACCTGCAGCCGGACTTACAACTTTAATTAGATGGAGAGAGAGAGAGAGACAGAGAGAGCAGACAGACACATTATACATTAAACATTATCTGCTGTGAGGAATCAGTGTATTAGCAGCCAGACAATATTTCCTCTACGGTGCAAACAGCGGACCGTATATAATCCATATGTTCTCCTGCAATGAAAGCATCTATGGGGACTTATATAACATTATAGGTGTTGTATAAGGTGTAGCATCATATGAGGAGCGTTTGTGAGGACCCCAGCAGCAGTAATTTAAAGTCAGAATGCACAGACACAGAAAATAAATAGAATAAATGAAGTTTTGGTGAGGAACAGAAGCTGTGTGTGTTGTTCCCGTGAGGATGTTTACTCCTCTCTCATCGCTTTAGCTGCAGGGAAAGGGGAGAATGAGGTATAAAACACAGAACTGGACACACCAGCTGCTCTCAGACACTTACGGCAGCATCCAGTCAGCCGGCTGAGATACTGAGACTGACTGAAACAGGGAGATTGTGGCGTGTGAGTGTGTGTGTGAGTGAGTGTGTGTGTAAGAGTGTGTGTGTGTGTGTGAGTGTGTGTGTGTGAGTGTGTGTGAGTGTGTGTGTGTAAGAGTGTGTGTG